>PVKP010023400.1:0-36341 GCA_004027715.1 Plecturocebus donacophilus | reverse complement strand
AAGGTGGGCGGATCACCCGAGGCCAGGAGTTTGAGACCAGCCTGGCCAGCATGGTGAAACCCCGTCTCTACGAAAAATACAAAAATTAGCCAGGCGTGGTGACTCACACACCTGTAGTCCCAGCTACTTGGGAGGCCGAGACAGGCGAATCACTTGAATCCAAGAGGTGGAGGTTGCAGGGAGTGGGAGACTGCCCCACTGCACTCCAGCCTGGGCCACAGGAGACTATCTCAACAAAACAAAAAAACAAAAAAGAAAAAAGTTTACAGGGCTTATTACCAAATTGGCATGTTCCCTCTAATCACAGAATTCAGAAACTATGTAAGTGGGAAATAAAGGGAAGGGGTATAGGGATTAAGTCCTCCCCAGAGAAATGGAGAGGATCTACAACGACGTTTAAAATAAACTTTTTAATTTGAAATGGAGTTTAACACAGCAGAGTTTCAACCACAAGTCTCCTAACTATTGTCTTGGCACTCAGAATACGATTATCTTCCTTAGTGACTCATTGACTGCCTCTCATTGAAAAATGAGAATATTTGCGAGTACACTCCTTTTCAGAGGTGTATTCGGGATTTGGGGGAGGCAAGTTGAAGCGCTTTTAACTTTATGCAACTTTCAGGAAAGAAGGCTGTGGGCGGGTGAGGTATAAGCAAATGGGCATCCGGGGGAGGGGGTCGTGGGTGGTCAGTGTCGGCCACACAGGACCGAGTGGGGCCGAGGACCCTGCTCCTGACCACCGTGGCAGCACTCCCCTCCGCGCCCGGCTCCCTGGCGTGCTGCTGCCCTTGGGAGGCTGGTAGCCTCGCCCCCAATCACCGCCCTTGGAAAAGTCCTCAATTGCCTATCAAAAAACGTTTGGCCTGGGACGTCCGCTGGCTGCGCCATCCCTTACAGAATCAGCAAGGGTGAGAAGCCAGGAATAAGATGGAGCGCAAAGGAGTCGGGGCAGGGGCGAGGGCAAAGCAGCCCCGGCCACGCTGGTTGCGGCGTGTAGGCACGGGAAACGTTGCAAAACCGCTAGGGGCCGCAGCTCAGACCACCGCGGCGGGACGGGCGGACACGCGAGGATCTAAGCCTACTGAGACAAGGACGCCCCGACCGTGGCGACGCCCGAGACACCCGGGCCGCAAGACGCGGCGCTACCGCCCAAGGCTGCCGGCTCCCGCCTCCCGCCCGCCGGGCCGCTGACCTAGCCTGAGCCCCAGGTAGAGGTTCGGGCGCCGTCGACTCTGGTACACTCACCGCGCGCACGCGCCGCCCTGGCGCTGCGGCCCGCTGCCCCCGGCGTGACCTCCGCCCCGCCCCCCGCGCGGCGGCGCCTAGGCTACGTCACGGGCGCGTGCGCTCTCCGTGCGCCGTCACCGGCGCGTGGGGGACGTTACCCGCTCGGCGTCCCAGTTCCCTTGGAGACAGAGCCGGCCCGGGCGGCCGCGGCCGGGCAACGACAGCGGAGCTCCTGGGGAAGCCAAGATGCCGTCGAAAAGAAAGGACAAAAAGAAAGGCAAGAGTAAAGGCAAAGACATGAAGTAAGGAGAAGCCGCCCGAGGGTCTTCTCCCTGGGCCTGCCTCGGATTTCGGATCTGGGGACTGGCTACCTGGCGTCCCCCGCGCCGGCTAACTCAGACCCTCTCTGGCACTCCTGGCTTGTGAGGATTACAGCTCCCATGCCCATAGTCTGACAGAGCTGTACTATGTGGTTCAGATGATCTTAAATATCTAGAGGATGTATAGGTTGTTAAAGTAGTTCCTTGGGCCTTTTCAGAGATAGCTTTTGGTTTAAAGGGGACACCTGAAGTATTTTACCAAGTTGAGCAATTGTTGAGGTTTTTCCAAACTGATCAGAGCCACTGAGGTGGGTAATGTTCTAGCACTATCCAGGCCTGGAGTGGCTGCTAGATTGCTACTAGCCCTATTGGGGGACCCCCGTGGTTTCTGAACATATTGGAGTCACATGTGGTGACCAACACCACCATATATGGGAATACAGAGTTGACACCAAACTTCAGATGTTTGTAAAGTAACTTAAGAGAGTAATTCATACTCTACCGAGACCAGCTCAGCGTAGAGAAGCCCACCCAGGCGGCGCTGAAGGCATTAAGAAGCAGACACCTAGATAGAATAGCAAAGTGCGACCATCCGGGGGCTGACAGCCCTCCAAGCTGAGAGCCTCATGGGACTGACAGCATTCCGGGCTGAGGGCCTCGAACAGAGTCTGACCCACCTATTTATTCTCTCTGAACAGGTGATTATTATTAACCAACAGGTGTCCAGTGTTCACTCACAACTAAGATAAACTAGGTAGACAGCTGGTGCCTGCTTACCACTGATACTGTTAACGAACAGGTGTCCTGTGTTTTCTCATAGAACCAAGATAAACTAGGTAGACAGCTGGTGTTTGCTTACCACAGAGCTCCACGAGGGAGCCACGGAGGCAGGGTCACGTATCCCATGCTTAAAGAATTGTTTTAACTGGTGTATGATATACCTGTACTGTAATTTGCTACTTTAGAATGCCCCAAGTAGTTTTTCACTTAAGGGGAGGGGGGCAGTTAGGTTTTCCTTGCCACTGTTCTTAGCAAACAATATATTTTATCATACACTCAGCATTTCTCAGCAATCATACACTCACCATTTCTCAACAATACTCAATACAGAAAGTTTGGGAAACATGGAAAGTACCAAAAGAGAAAACAAAAATCACCTGTAGTCTCATCATCTGAAGATAAACACTACTATCTTTTGGGGAATTCTTTTATTTGTTAATAAAATGATAGCCCAGCCAGGCGCAGTGGCTCATGCTTGTAATCCCAGCACTTTGGGAGGCCGAGGCGGGCGGATCACGAGGTCAAGAGATCGAGACCATTCTGGCCAACATGATGAAACCCTGTCTCTACTAAAATAGAAAAATTAGCTGGGCGTGGTGGTGCACACCTGTAGTCCCAGCTACTCAGGAAGGCTGAGGCAGGAGAATTGCTTGAACCCGAGAGGTGGAGGTTGCAGTGAGACGAGATTGTGCTACTTCAGCCTGGTGACAGAGCAAGACTCTGTCTCAAAAAAAAAATAAAAATAATAAATAAAAACAAAATGATAGCCCAATGTACATATTTATATGTAGGTTTTTTCTTCCCACGTATTAATGTAAGCTTTTATGATATATATATTTTTTGTTTTTACATAACTGCACAGTCCAGCACTTAAAGTGCCAAGGGTTTATCACATTCCTTGAACTCACTAACATATGTTTTCAGATTTTGTCCATGCTTCTACAGTACACATTTGAACAATGAGGAACACTGAGGGTAAGACACCTTATTCCTTAGATTTTCCATGACCCATTGTTTCAGAAACCTGGCATTGTTTCTACAGTTAGTATCAGTGGTCCTATTAGAGTGTCTAATTTATCCTTTTTGTTTTGTTTTGTTTTTTTGAGACCAAGTTCCACTCTTGTTGCCCAGGCTAAAGTGCAATGATGTGATCTTGGCTCATTGCAACCTCTGCCTCCCAGGTTCAAGTGATTCTTCTGCCTCAGCCTCCCGAGTAGCTGGGATTACAGGGGCTCACCACCATGCCCGGCTAATTTTTGTATTTTTAGTAGAGATGGGGTTTCACCATGTTTGCAGGCTGGACTCTAATTCCTGATCTGAGATGATTCACCCACCTCGACCTCCCAAAGTGCTGAGATTACAGGCATGAGCCACCATGCCCAGTTGCTTCAAGTACTTTGAGCCACTTAAATCCGATATTGGAATGGTTGTAGTGAAGTCAGTGTATCACTAGTGCCTAAATCATGCCAGAAAGGGACATCAACAGCTGTAGCAGGATGAGGGGTTGGGAATGGAGCTAGCCTTAATTTGAAGAGAACAAAAGATGAAAGTGGGACTTTGGTTCTCTCCGCTGCAAATCCATTACCTCTATGAAAGAGGACTGAAAACCAGAAGTAGGAAAGTGGATGTGGAGGGTGGCAGTATAGAAGGGTCCACACATATATATATATATATATATATATATGTGAAAATATTTAGAATTCAAAAATAGCCGAAATATTCTTAAGTATTATGTACATATTTACGTATCATAGTACCTACCGTATATATAAGGGGTTTTGTTAATGCTCATACAATAAATATTTTTAAAAATCTCTTCCTTTAGCACTTTAGTTTTTGAATCCATCCTTTTTCCTCTCCACCTCTATATAAATAATTACAGTTTCTCAGGCATTCTTAAAGCCCAGTGTGCTGGGCATTGTGGCTCATGCCCAGCACTTTGGGAGGCTGAATGGGGGAAGATCACTTGAGCCCAGGAGTTCAAGACCAGCCTGGACAGGATAGGAAGACCCTGTCCCTAAAAAGATTTTATTAAAAATTAGTTGGAGGCCAGGCTCGGTAGTTCATGTCTGTAATGCCAGCACTTTGGGAGGCCAAGGCGGTGGCTCACGCCTGTAATCCCAGCACTTTGGGAGGCCGAGGTAGGCAGATCACGAGGTCAAGAGATTGAGACCATCCTAGACAACATGGTAAAACCCCGTCTCTACTAAAAATACAAAAATTAGCTGGGCATTGTGGCGCGTGCCTGTAGTCCCAGCTACTCGGAAGGCTGAGGTAAGAGAATTGCTTGAAACTGGGAGGCAGAGTTTGCAGTGAGCTGAGATTGCATCACTGCACTCCAGCCTGGCAACAGAGTGAGATTTCATCTCAAAAAATAAAATTAGTTGGGCATGCTAGCTCATGCCTGTAATTACAGTTACTCAGGAGGCTGAGGTGGAGGATTGCCTGGGACTGGGAGGTTGAGACTGCAGTGACCTGTGGTGGTGCTACTGCACTACCACCTGGATGACAGAACGAGACCTTGAAAAAAGTCCAGTGAACTGTGACACCAACTAATGAAGTATTTAGTATACTTGCCCTAGTGATGTGACTTTTTGTCTAAGACCTAGCCAAAAACAAAAACAAAAAAACCTCAAAAGTGGAGGGTGAGTGGTTGGGAGATCACAGTTACACTACCAATGGGTATCCTCATGCAGAAAATGAACAGAGATAGTGGGTTTGCAGTGAAGAGAACCAAAGTCCAGCACTGAATGAGTAGGAATAGAAAAGATAGTTTAACCATAGGACAGTCAGGCCAGAGCACTGGCTCACACCTGTAATCCCAGCACATTGAGAGGCAGAGGTGGGCAGATGCTTGAGCCCAGGAGTTGGAAACCAGCCTAGGCAACATAGCAAGACCCCATCTCTATTAAATAAAATAAATATGGGAGAATCAAAGAAGTAAATGAAAAGATACAAAAGCTGGCCAGGCGCAATGGCTCATACCTGTAATCTCAGCACTTTGGGAGGCTGAGGTGGGAGGATCACTTGAGCCCAGGAGTTCAAGACCAGCCTGGGCAACATGGCGAAAACCCATTTCGACAAAAAATACAAAAATTAGCTGGGCATAGTGGCATAAGCCTGTAGTCCCAGCCATTTAGGAGGCTGAGGTGGGAGGATGGCTTGAGCCCAGGAGGCAGAGGTTGTGAGGAGCCAAGATCATGCTACTGTACTCCAGCCTGGTGACAGAGCCAGGCCCTATCTCAGGAAAAAAAAAGATGAAAGCTTTGTGAAATGAGTTTGGCTTATCCTGTCTTTTCCCTTTGTTTTCTAGTCTTTTTGAGTTTTGCTTCACGGCTCCCCTCTTCCAGGAAGAGACACTTAATTCTCTTATGTGAATACAAGTGAATATTTATTTATTTCTTTTTTTAAATTTGAATGTTTCTTTTTTTTTTTTTTAAAGATGGGGTTTCACCATCAGGGGTTTCACCTGATGGCCAGGCTGGTCTTGAACTCCTGACCTCAGGTGATCCACCCACCTTGGCCTCCCAAAGTGCTAGGATTACAGGCATGAGCCACCGCACCCGGCCTTGAATGTGTATTTCTTATTAACTCATTCATCCAACAATGTTTGCTCATGTGTGCCAGGCGATACCAAGCAAAACAAATTTAAGAAAAGAAAACTGTAATAGTAATGGAGTTATATACTGTCTGTATATTAGAGTTGTATAAATTGTCATATACTGTCAATGTCCTCTTCCCATGCAGGAAGTTAATGAAAACAGATGAATCTGTAGTGGACAGAGCCAAGGCCAATGCTTCCCTTTGGGAGGCCAGGTTGGAAGTCACAGAGCTCTCTAGGACTGAGTATCGTGATACTTCACGGATACTGGCAAAAAATAATGAGGACTTAAAGAAACAGCAATGTAAAATGGAGAAAGACACAATGTCTGTATTAAGTTACCTGAAGAAGCAGGATCAGGAGAAAGATAATATGGTAGGTAGAAAGCCTCCTCAGCCTCATTAACTACCTCTGTGGTGATACTGATGTGGTTATATATATATCAAAGATTTTTAATTCCTTGAAATATTGCCATATAGTTAAGACATTTCGATTGACCTTAACTCTCCCTGAAGCATGACATTTTTTCAGAATGATTTTACTGTTATTGGCTCTTTCTTATTTTCAATACGTGTTCCACGTTTTCTTGTCTAAAGTAAACAGATTGATGATCATAAGGGAACATTATGATCTACTTTATTTTAAGGACAAGAGCATGGTATGTGATCTGTATATTTTTTGATGCTGATTTTTAGTTTTAAAAATTTGTAAAGCAGTTCACTCATAATCCATGATAACATTCTGAACCCAGCAAGTTGAATCTTTTTTTTTTTTTTTTTTTGGCCAGTTGAACCTTGTGTCTTATTGGACCTTATTAAAGTGTTGAGAGTAAAGCTATCATTTTATATTTGGAAGAAAAAGGGAGGCTGGGCGTGGTGGCTCATGCCTGTAATCCTAGCATTTTGGGAGGCTGAGGTGGGCGGATTGCCTGACTTAGGAGTTCACGATCAGCCTGGGCAACAAAGTGAAACCCCATCTCTACTAAAATACAAAAAATTAGCTGGGTGTGGCAGCTTGCCCCTTTAGTTCCAGCTACTCTGGAGGCTGAGGCAGGAAAATTGCTTGAACCCAGGAGGCAGAGGTTACAGTGAGCCAAGATCATATCACTGCATTCCAGCCTGGGTGACAGAGCCAGACTCTCATCTCAAAAAAAAAAAAAAAAAAAAAAAAAGCAAAAGGGAAGGGAACTAATATTTTAGAGCCACTACAGTGTACTATGCTGGGTGCTTTACCTCTCTTATTTGATTATGTTGCTAACCTCCTATTTAATTATTTTAATAACCCCATGTAGCTATAATATTGTTATTCCCATATTACAGATGAAGAAATTGACTCTCAGAACAGGTAACTTTCCCAAAGTCACACTCCTAGTGGGTGTTAAAAGTAGAAATTCAGGCTGGGTATGGTAGCTCATACCTGTAATCCCAACACTTTGGGAGACTGAGGCTGGAGGATGACTTAGCCCAGTAATTCAAGACCAGCCTGGGAAACAAAGCAAGACCCAGTCTCTACACAAAATAAAAAATAATTAGCCAGGCATGACAGTGTGCACCTGTAGTCCCAGTTACTCAGGAGGCTAAAGGTGGAAGGATCGCTTAAGCCCAGGACGTTAAAGCCATGGTCATGCCACTGCAGTCCAGCCTGGGCATCAGAGCAGAACCGTGTCTCATTATTGTTATTATTTTTGAGATAGGGTCTCACTCTATTGCCTGGTCTGGAGTGCAGTGGTTTGATCACTGTTCACCACAGCATCGACCTCCAGGCTCAGAGGATTCTCCTGCCTCAGTCTCCCAAGTAGCTGGACCTACAAGCACGTGCCACCATGCCTGGCTAATTTTTTGTATTTTTGGTAGAGACACCACATTGCCCAGGCGGGTGTTGAACTCCTGAACTCAAGTGATCCACCCACCCTGGCCTCCCAAAGGGCTGGGATTGCAAGCGTGAGCCACCGTGCCTGGCTGATATTTTTGCATTTTTTATAGAGACGGGATTTTGCCATGTTGCCCAGGCTAGTCTTGAACTCCAGGGTTCAGGTGATTCTCCCACCTCGGCCTCCCAAAGTGCTGAGATTATAGGCATGAGTGATAGCACCTGGTCCAGCTTTTTCTATTTTTATTTATTTTTTTTGTATTTTTAGTAGGGACAGGGTTTTGCCATGTTGTTGGCCAGGCTGATCTGGAACTCCTGGCCTCGAGTGATCTGTCCGCCTCACCGTTCCAGTGTTGGGATTGAGCCACCAAACCTGGGCCAATTTTTATTTTTAAAATTATTCTTCTAATAGTAGGTATTATGAAATTGCCTTCTACAAAGTATTGTTCCAAAGTTAGTTTTTAAGACAGCCATACAAATAATTTTCAAAATTTATTACTTAGATGTTTTGCTCTGTGGCTTGTAATAGCTCATTGTTATGGGTCTACATGAGTATCACTTGTATTTCCTGATTCTCATCTGCCTCCTTATACCAAAGGTCAGCATCTGACAATAACAAATGGGTAATTTCTACAATCATAGATTGCCATTAAACCAAAGGAAACAACCTTGGTAGACAGAAACAAAGCAGATTAAATGTATCCTCATTAACTAGCTTTCCCACAGATTTGTTACTCATTCTGCTATATCCTAGAAAAATGTTATAATGTTAAACTTTGTTTAAACTGTTTATATTCTTATTTCATGTTAATTATAGAAATAATAGAAATGAAATGTGTTTTGAAAACTATTTTATGGTGAACAAAATTAGATTTTCCTTAAGAGAATTTAATGATGTACTGAATTAATCACAAAATGATCTCATTAAATGTCACACCTGTTTTATGTGATTTAGGATTGTCCCAGTATATTTTTTAGAATTTCTGGATTTTTTCTTAAGGTGGTCTAAAACATTGTAAATGGTATCTCACTTGTGTATCCTCTGATTCTACAATCATGTCAACAAGTCTTTAGTTTAAAAAGCTGCTCAGATTCCCTTCTAAAACAAACTAGCATTCCTTGGAGAAATGGTTGATTTCAGGACTGGAGCAGGGAATGTAAAAGATGAGGCTGGGCTATTCGTGGTGGCCCATGACTGTAATCCCAGCACTTTTTTTTGTTTTATTTTTATTTATTTTTGTTTAATTTTTACAGCATTTTGAGAAATAAAAGTCATAATCCCAGCACTTTGAGAGGCCGAGGTGAGTGTATCACATAAAGCCAGGAGTTTGATACCAGCCTGGCCAACATGGTGAAGCCCCATCTCTACTAGAAATAAAAAAACTTAGCTGGGCATGGTGGAGTGTGCCTGTAGTGCCAGCTGCTTGGGAGGTTGAGGCACGAGAATTGCTTAAACTCAGGCAAAGGTTGCAGTGAGCCAAGATTGTGCCACTGCACTCAAGCCTGGGCAACAGAGCGAGACTGTCTCAAAAAAAAAAAAAAAAGAGGCTGAGCGCGGTGGCTCACGCCTGTAATCCCAGCACTTTGGGAGGGTAAAGCAGTTGGATTACTGAGGTCAGCAGTTTGAGACCAGCCTGGCCAACATGGTGAAACCCTGTCTCTACTAAAAATACAAAAATTAGCTGGGTGTGGTGGCAGGTGCCTGTAATCCCAGCTCCTCAGGAGGCTGAGGCAGGAGAATTGTTTGAACATAGGAGGCGGAGGTTACAGTGAGCCAAGATTGCACCATTGTACTCCAGCCTGGGCAACAAGAGTGAAACTCTATCCTCCCCCCCCGCCCCACCGCCAAAAAAGAGATAAGTTTGAAATATGTTATTGTGCCAGAAAATAAAAAATTTTAAAGGATATGGCCTTGTTTGAAGGGGCTTCCATTGGCCAAACCTGGGACAATCAAAATATTAGGTTGGTGCATTTAAAAAATGGCAAAAACAGCAATTGCTTTTGCTTCAACCTAATAAAGAATGGCAAGAACAGCTGGGCGTGGTGGCTCACGCCTGTAATTCCAGCACTTTGGGAGGCCGAGACAGGTGGATTACCTGAGGTCAGGAGTTTGAGACCAGCCTGACCAACATGATGAAACTCTATCTCTACTAAAAATACAAACATTATCTGGGCATGGTGGTTCATGCCTGTAATCCCAGCTACTCAGGAGGCTGAGGCAGGAGAATTGCTTGAACCCAGGAGGTGGAGGTTGTAGTGAGCTGAGATTGTGCTACTGAATTGCAGCCTGGGGAACAGGGTAAGACTCTGTCTCAGAAACAAAACAAACAAAAAAGAATGGCAATTGTAGCTTTTGCACCAACCTAATAAATAATGATAGTAATAGATTATAACCTATTGAATGAAATAAAAGTCCATGAGTCTATACTACTAATAAATATATACATTAATAAATAGAAAGGAAGCCCTTTTTTTTTTTTTTGAGACGGACTCTTGCTCTGTCGCCCAGGCTAGAGTGTAGTGGTGTGATCTTGGCTCACTGCAACCTCTCCCAGGTTCAAAGGATTTTCCTGCCTCAGCCTCCTAAGTAGCTGGAACTACAGGTGTGTCACGACCATGCCTAGCTAATTTTTGCATTTTTAGTAGAGACAGGGTTTCGACATGCTGGCCATGTCTGGTCTCTTAACTCCTGACCTCAGGTAATCTACCTGCTTCGGCTTCCCAAAGTGCTGGGATTACAGGCGTCTGTGAGCCACCGTGCCCAGCCTTTTTTGCTTTTTTTTTTTTTTTTCAGTAGAATGCCATTTAATAAATTTCTAAAGAGTGATGGAGTTAGAAAAATCACCATTTGGCATCATAGTAATAACTGAATCAGTCAAGAATCGCCAATAGATGCTAAAACCTATTGGGTGAAAGTTTGATGAAGAGGATAATTGCCTAGTCTCAAAAGATCTTCCCATAAATTGCTTAATAATCACAAAAGAAAAACTAACTTTTAGGTGGAGAAACTGGGCAGACACAACCTCAACCTATTGGTTAAAATTCACATCAATCACCTAATGATGTGATGTACTGAAAAGGATACATCATCACTTAGGTACTATGTATAGCCTATCAAAAACGTACAACCTGAATCTACTCATGAAGAAGCATCAGCCAAGCCCAACCCTGGCCAGTATTCTTTTTAAAAAGTCTATTTAAAAACAAAGACTGGATTAAACGGTTGCAGGCATAGGGGAGCGGTCGTTGTCTTTCTAGGGCTCAGCCTCCCGTTACGACGGTCGCCCGCTGGCTCTGAGGCTCATGAAGCCGAAACCGGCTAGACTTTGCTTCTTCCCGCCTGCCTGTAGTCACATTGGTGCCACTCCGCCACCAAGTTTGAGGCGCGCCTGCTCCAGGGCTCCATCCCGAAGAAGGTGTTGGAGGCACTCAAGGACCTCATCAACGACGCCTGCTGGGACATCATCTCGAGCGGCGTAAACCTGCAGAGCATGGACTCATCCCACGTCTACTTGGTGGAGCCCACGCTGTGGTCTGAGGGCTTCGACACGTACCGCTGCAACCGCAACCTGGCCTTGGGCGTGAACCTCACCAGTATGTCCAAAATACTAAAATGCGTCGGCAATGAAGATACCATTACACTAAGGGCTGAAGGTAATGCGGATACCTTGGCACTAGTATTTGAAGCACCAAACCAGGAGAAGGTTTCAGACTATGAAATGAAGTTGATGGATTTGGATGTTGAACAACTTGGAATTCCAGAACAAAAGTACAACTGTGTAGTAAAGATGCCTTCTGGTGAATTTGCACGTATATGCCGAGATCTCAACCATATTGGAGATGCTGTTGTAATTTCTTGTGCAAAAGACAGACTGAAATTTTCTGTAAGTGGAGAACTTGGAAATGGAAACATTAAATTGTCACAGACAAGTAATGTCAATAAAGAGGAGGAAGCTGTTATCATAGAGATGAATGAACCACACAGCTTTACTTGGAATCTTGACTCCCCTCCACCAAAAAAAAAAAAGAAAAAAAGAAAAAGAGATGAACCAGTTCAATTAACTTTTGCACTGAGGTACCTGAACTTCTTCACAAAAGCCACTCCACTCTCTTCAACAGTGACACTCAGTATGTCTGCAGATGTACCCCTTGTTGTAGAGTATAAAATTGCTGATATGGGACACTTAAAAGTACTACTTGGCTCCCAAGATCGAGGATGAAGAAGGATCTTAGGCATTCTTAAAATTCAAGAAAATAAAACTAAGCTCTTTGAGAACTGCTTCTGAGATGCCAGCATATACTGAAGTCTTTTCTGTCACCAAATTTGTACCTCTAAGTACATATGTACATACTGTTATCTGTAAACAATTTTTTTCTCTATTCTCTGCAGTTTAAAGATCTCTGCAAAGTCAGATCCAGTCTAATTAACCTATAATTATTTTTATCTCTTAAAAAATACTTGTGATTTTTATAATACAAAAGGTTCTTGACTCTAAATGCAGTTTTAAGAATTGTTTTTGAATTTAAATAAAGTTACTTGAATTTCAAAAATAAATAAATATAAAAACAAAGACTGAGAAACTGTACCAGATTAAAGGAGACTAAGACACATGATAACTAAATGCAATGCATGATCAAGGGTTGTATCCTAGACAAGAAAAATTTAAAATTTCAATAAAAGAACGTTATTGGAATACTTGTAACAGAATTTTCATATGGAGTATATATTACATAATAGTATATCAATGTTAAACTTCCTGATCTTTATAATTTTATAGTGCTTATAAAAGGGAATTCCCTTTTTCTTCAGAAACAGATACTGAATGACCAGGCACAGTGGCTCATGCCTGTAATCCCAGCACTTTGGGAGGTTGAGGCAGGTGGATTACCTGAGGTGAGGAGTTTGAGATCAGTTGGGCCAACATGGTGAAATCCCATCTCTACAAAAAATTAGCCAGGCATGGTGGCGCACACCTGTAGTCTCAGCTACTTGAGAGGCTGAGGCAGGAGAATCACTTGAACTGGGAGGCAGAGGTTGCAGTGAGCCAAGATTGCACCACTGCACTCCAGCCTGCCTGAGTGACAGAGCAAGAATCTGTCTCAAAGAAAAAAAAGGAAAATAGATATACTGAAGTCTTTAGGGGTAAAAGGTCATGACGAACATGAAGAAATTGGCATTACCCTTTACCAGTAAAGAAACACACACACACACACACACACACACACACACACATACACACACACACACACACACACACACACGAGAGGCAAAGCAAATAGGGCAAAATTAATGTATATGAGTGAATAGTATGGACATTTTTTGAACTCTTCTTGAAACTTGTCTTGGTTAGGTGCTATGGCTCATGTCTATAATCCCAGCACTTTGGGAGGCCAAGGCAGGAGGATCACTTAGGCCATGAGTTCGAAACCAACCTGAGCAACATGGCAAGACCCCATCTCTATTTTTATTTATTTATTTATTTGGTTTTTGGAGTTTCTCTCAGTGCAATGGCGAGATCTTGGCTTACAGCAAACTCTGCCTCCCAGGTTCAAGTGATTCTCCTGCCTCAGCCTCCTGAGTAGCTAGGATTACAGGCATATGCCTCCATGCCCGGCTAATTTTTTTTTTTTTTTGCTAATTTTGTATTTTTTAGTAGAGATGAAATTTCTCCATGTTGGTCAGGCTGGTCTCGAACTTCTGACCTCAGGCGATCCACCTGCCTCAGCCTCCCAAAGTGCTGGGATTACAGGTATGAGCCACCACGCCCAGCCTCCCCATTTCTATTTTTAAAAAGTATTTTAAAAAATAAACTTTTCTTCAAAAAAGTTACTCCGATAAATGTAAATAAAAACTACAACAAGGTATCACCTCACACCCATTAGGATGGCTGCTATCAGCTGGGCATGGTGGCTCACATCTGTAAACTCAGTACTTTGGGAGGCTGAGGCAGGTGGATTACAAGGTTGGGAGTTTGACACCAGCCTGGCCAATATGGTGAAACCCTGTCTCTATTAAAAATACAAAAAATTGGCCGGGCACAGTGGCTCATGCCTGTAATCTCAGCACCTTGGGAGGCCGAGGCGGGTGGATCTCCTGAGGTCAGGAGTTCAAGACCACCCTGGCCAACATAGTGAAACCCCGTCTCATTAAAAAAAAAAATACAAAAATTAGCTGGGTGTTGTGGCATGTGCCTGTGATCCCAGTTACTTGGGAGGCTGAGGCAGGAGAATTGCTCAAATTGGGGAGGCAGAGGTTGCAGTGAGCCGAGATCATGCCACTGTGTTCCAGCCTGGGCGACAGAGCGAGACTCCGTCTCAAAAATAATAAAATAAAATAATAAGAATGGCTGCTATCAATAAAAAAGGAAATAAGTATTGGGAAGGATGTGGAGGTATTAGAATGCTTGTGCACTGTTCGTGGGACTCTATACTGTTGTAGTGATTATGGAAAACAGTATGGAAGTTCCTCAAAAAATTAAAAATAGAATTACCAATCTCACTTCTGGATATATTTAATATATCCAAAACAATTCAAAACAAGATCTTTGTTGTTGTTGAGACAGGGTCTCACTCTGTCACCCAGGCTGGAGTGCAGTGGCGTGATCTCAGCTCACTGCAACCTTCACCTCCCAGGCTCTAGCTGGGATTACAGGTGCTCGCCGCCACACCTGGCTAATGTTTTTATTTCTTAGTAGAGATGGGGTTCTGCCATGTTGCCCAGGCTGGTCTTGAACTCCTGAGCTCAAGCAGTCCACCCACCTCAGCCTTCCAAATTGCTGGGATTATAGGCATGAGCCACCATGCCCAGCCCAAAGCACAATCTTGAAGACATATTTGCACATCCATATTCATTGCAGCACTATTCACAATAGCCAAGCGGTGGAAGCAACCCAAATTATCCATTAGTGGGATGAATGGATAAAGAAAAGCTGTATGCATGTGGTGCAAATTATGCAGCCTTAAAGGAAATCCTGTCACATCCTATGACATGAATGAACCTCAAGAACATTATGCTTAATGAAATAAGCCAGTCACCAAAGGGCAAATACTGTATGACTCCACTCAAGAAGTATCCAAAGTAGTCAAAATTATAGAATTGGAAAGTA
The DNA here is from genome assembly GCA_004027715.1 of Plecturocebus donacophilus. NCBI lineage: Eukaryota > Metazoa > Chordata > Mammalia > Primates > Pitheciidae > Plecturocebus > Plecturocebus donacophilus. Next base: position 21,438 of record PVKP010023400.1, on the reverse strand, counting down.
GAGGATGATTGCCAAGGGCTGGGGAGAGGTAAGGGGAAATTGGGATTTATTGGATATAGTTTCAGTTTTGTTTTGTTTTTTTGAGATGGAGTCTCACTCTGTCCAGGCTGGAGTGCAGTGGTGCAATCTCGACTCACTGCAACCTCCGCCTCCCGGGTTCAAGCGATTCTCTTGCTTCAGCCTCCCGAGTAGCTGGGACTACAGGTGCCCGCCACCACGCCCAGCTAATTTTTGTATTTTTAGTAGAGTTGGGATTTCACCACATTGGTCAGGCTGGACTCGATCTCTTGACCTCATGATCTGCCTGCCTCAGCCTCCCAAAGTGGTGGGATTACAGGCATGAGCCACCTCGCCTGGCCATAGTTTCAGTTTTGTAAAATGAAAAGTTACAGAGTTTTATTGCACAACAATATGAATATACTTAACACTACTCAACTATATGTTTAAAATGGTTAAGATGGTAAATATAATGTTGCTTTTTTTTTTTTACCATAATTAAAAAAAAGTTGTCCAGGTAATTCTGATGATAGCCAGGTTTTAGAAACTGGCAATAGCAGGTTGAAGATATGGGGAATTTCTTATCCCCTCTTCTTTTCCCACCTCTCTTACCTCTCCTGCCATAATGGTTTTTGTATTGTGTGAAATTAGTCTACTTAGTAAAGGTAGACATAGAGTAATTTCTCTACCTTCCTGACACTGTATTTTGATTTTCAACAGATTGAAAAACTGAAACAGCAATTAAAAGAAACAAAGGAAAAAGCCCAAGAGGAGAAGGAAAAATTGGTGAGTTATCTATGTATACTAATATTCAACTTACTGGGTGGTCAGGTTTCTGGCAAGCTCAAGTATTTAACACCCAAAGACAGTGAACGAATAAGTTCTCTGGGCAGCCTAATCACCTTAAAGCTTAACTGTATAGAAGTTCAGGCCAGGCGCGGTGGCTCACGCCTGTAATCCCAGCACTTTGGGAGGCCGAGGCAGGTGGATCATAGGTCAAGAGATCGAGACCATCCTGGCCAACATGGTGAAACCCCATCTCTACTGAAAAAAAAAAAAATTAGCTGGGTGTGGTGGCATGTGCCTGTAGTCCCAGCTACTTGGGAGGGTGAGGCAGGAGCACTGCTTGAACCCGGGAGGCAGAGGTTGCAGTGACCCAAGCTCGCGCCACTGCACTCCAGCCTGGCGACAGAGCAAGACTCTGTCTTAAAAAAAAAAAGTTCAAAAACAAAGCTGGGCGTGGTGGCTCTTTCCCAGCACTTTGGGAGGCCAAGGCAGGAGGATCACCTGAGGTCAGGAGTTTGAGACCAGCCTGGCCAACATAGTGAAACCTTGTCTCAACTAAAAACACAAAAATTAGCTGGGCGTGGTGGCACATTCTTGTAATCCCAGCTACTCAGGAGGCTGAGACAGGAGAATCTCTTGAACCTGGGAGGCAGAGGTTGCAGTGAGCTGAGATCATGCCATTGTACTCCAGCCTGGGTAACAAGAGGGAAACTCCATCTCAAAAAAAAAGTTTAAATACAACGTATTATAAAAATATGTTATTGTAAAAAACCATATAATATTAAGATTGTTTCCTGATACTGAATTTGTTATTGTTTCTAGGGTTTTTCAGTGCATGGAGCTAGGAAATACAAGTTTTTTAAATATTAAAATAGATCATGCCTCCATACTAACACTTTCAGTTTAGATGCAGGAATACAGGGTTTTTATTTAACTTTATCTGTATCTCCTGTATCTCTTGCCAAAAGTCCTTATTCTTTTTTTTTTTTTGAGACCGAGTTTGGCTCTTGTTACCCAGGCTGGAGTGCAGCGGCGCGATCTCGGCTTACTGCAACCTCCACCTCCTGGGTTCAAGCAATTCTCCTGCTTCAGCCTCCCTAGTAGCTGGGATCACAGGCATGCACCACCATGCCCAGCTAATTTTGTATTTTTTTTTTTTTTTAAGACGGGGTTTCACCATGTTGGTCAGGCTGGTCTTGAACTCCTGACCTCAGGTGATCCGCCCGCCTTGGCCTCCAAAGTGCTTGGATTACAGGCGTGAGCCACCACGCCCGGCTAATTTTGTATTTTTAGTAGAGACGGGGTTTCACCATGTTGACCAGGATGGTCTCGATCTCTTGACCTCGTGATCCACCCACCTTGGCCTCCCAAAGTGCTGGGATTACAGGCGTGAGCCACTGTGCCTGGCCCAAAAGTCCTTATTCTTACTGACACCAGTGTAATTACCTAGTTGCTTAAACCCCACTATATCAATCTCAGAATACTAATATTACCACCGAAAATAAATTACTGGAAACAGTTGAGGATTTTGGTGGGCACTTTTCTTCATTAGGATATATACCAATAAGGATCTATGATAAAATTGCAATGTTTAAGAACCATTTGAAAACTTTTTCTATGAGGTTATGACACCAACTCAACAACACATTTTGCTTTTGATTTTTAGAGATTGCTGTTAATTTTTTGATTTTACTATATTAATTTTTTTAGAGATGGGGTTTTGCTATGTTGCCCAGGCTGGTCTTTTTTTTTTTTTTTTTTTTTTTTTTTTTTTTTTTTTTTTTTTTTTTTTTTTTTTTTTTTTTTTTTTTTTTTTTTTTTTTTTTTTTTTTTTTTTTTTTTTTTTTTTTTTTTTTTTTTTTTTATAGTAGCTTATTTGCTCTAATACAGGCAGGTCTTGAGCTCCTGGCCTCAAGCAGTTATTCTTGCCTGAGCCTCCCCAGTAGCTAGGACTACAGGCATATATCACCACACTTGACTTAGAGGTTGCTTTTTAAGAAATTAGTTTTGCCGATAAAATTATGTCATAATCATTAAAAATATTTACATGGATGCAAAGTCTGCAAAACAAGTTATATGCCAAGAAATCCAACTTCTGTCTTCTCCCTCTCCCTATAGATAACCATTTATTTATTTTGTGTGTGTGGTTTTTGTTTTGTTTTGTTTTGTTTTTTTGTTTTTTTGAGACAGAGTCTTGCCCTGTTGCCCAGACTGGAGTGCAGTGGTGCGATCTCCGCTCACTGCAACCTCCGCCTCCTGGGTTCAAGCGATTCTCCTGCCTCAGCCTCCCGAGTAGCTGGGACTACAGGCATGCACCACCACACCCAACTAATTTTTGTTATTTTTAGTAGAGACGGGGTTTCACCATGTTGGCCAGGATGGTCTCGATCACTTGACCTCGTGATCTGCCCGCCTTGGCCTCCCAAAGTGCTGGAATTACAGGCGTGAGCCACCGCGCCCGGCCAACTTTTTTCTTAATGAGAAGATAAAACACAAAATAAGACCAGGTGCGGTGGCTCACGCCTGTAATCCCAGCACTTTGGGAGGCCAAGGCGGGCAGATCACGAGGTCAAGTGATCGAGACCATCCTGGCCAACATGGTGAAACCCCGTCTCTACTAAAAATAACAAAAATTAGTTGGGTGTGGTGGTGCATGCCTGTAGTCCCAGCTACTCGGGAGGCTGAGGCAGGAGAATCGCTTGAACCCAGGAGGCGGAGGTTGCAGTGAGCGGAGATCGCACCACTGCACTCCAGTCTGGGCAACAGGGCAAGACTCTGTCTCAAAAAAACAAAAAAACAAAACAAAACAAAACAAAAACCACACACACAAAATAAATAAATGGTTATCTATAGGGAGAGGGAGAAGACAGAAGTTGGATTTCTTGGCATATAACTTGTTTTGCAGACTTTGCATCCATGTAAATATTTTTAATGATTATGACATAATTTTATCGGCAAAACTAATTTCTTAAAAAGCAACCTCTAAGTCAAGTGTGGTGATATATGCCTGTAGTCCTAGCTACTGGGGAGGCTCAGGCAAGAATAACTGCTTGAGGCCAGGAGCTCAAGACCTGCCTGTATTAGAGCAAATAAGCTACTATAAAAAAAAAAAAAAAAAAAAAAAAAAAAAAAAAAAAAAAAAAAAAAAAAAAAAAAAAAAAAAAAAAAAAAAAAAAAAAAAAAAAAAAAAAAAAAAAAAAAAAAAAAAAAAAAAAAAAAAAAGACCAGCCTGGGCAACATAGCAAAACCCCATCTCTAAAAAAATTAATATAGTAAAATCAAAAAATTAACAGCAATCTCTAAAAATCAAAAGCAAAATGTGTTGTTGAGTTGGTGTCATAACCTCATAGAAAAAGTTTTCAAATGGTTCTTAAACATTGCAATTTTATCATAGATCCTTATTGGTATATATCCTAATGAAGAAAAGTGCCCACCAAAATCCTCAACTGTTTCCAGTAATTTATTTTCGGTGGTAATATTAGTATTCTGAGATTGATATAGTGGGGTTTAAGCAACTAGGTAATTACACTGGTGTCAGTAAGAATAAGGACTTTTGGGCCAGGCACAGTGGCTCACGCCTGTAATCCCAGCACTTTGGGAGGCCAAGGTGGGTGGATCACGAGGTCAAGAGATCGAGACCATCCTGGTCAACATGGTGAAACCCCGTCTCTACTAAAAATACAAAATTAGCCGGGCGTGGTGGCTCACGCCTGTAATCCAAGCACTTTGGAGGCCAAGGCGGGCGGATCACCTGAGGTCAGGAGTTCAAGACCAGCCTGACCAACATGGTGAAACCCCGTCTTAAAAAAAAAAAAAAATACAAAATTAGCTGGGCATGGTGGTGCATGCCTGTGATCCCAGCTACTAGGGAGGCTGAAGCAGGAGAATTGCTTGAACCCAGGAGGTGGAGGTTGCAGTAAGCCGAGATCGCGCCGCTGCACTCCAGCCTGGGTAACAAGAGCCAAACTCGGTCTCAAAAAAAAAAAAAGAATAAGGACTTTTGGCAAGAGATACAGGAGATACAGATAAAGTTAAATAAAAACCCTGTATTCCTGCATCTAAACTGAAAGTGTTAGTATGGAGGCATGATCTATTTTAATATTTAAAAAACTTGTATTTCCTAGCTCCATGCACTGAAAAACCCTAGAAACAATAACAAATTCAGTATCAGGAAACAATCTTAATATTATATGGTTTTTTACAATAACATATTTTTATAATACGTTGTATTTAAACTTTTTTTTTGAGATGGAGTTTCCCTCTTGTTACCCAGGCTGGAGTACAATGGCATGATCTCAGCTCACTGCAACCTCTGCCTCCCAGGTTCAAGAGATTCTCCTGTCTCAGCCTCCTGAGTAGCTGGGATTACAAGAATGTGCCACCACGCCCAGCTAATTTTTGTGTTTTTAGTTGAGACAAGGTTTCACTATGTTGGCCAGGCTGGTCTCAAACTCCTGACCTCAGGTGATCCTCCTGCCTTGGCCTCCCAAAGTGCTGGGAAAGAGCCACCACGCCCAGCTTTGTTTTTGAACTTTTTTTTTTTAAGACAGAGTCTTGCTCTGTCGCCAGGCTGGAGTGCAGTGGCGCGAGCTTGGGTCACTGCAACCTCTGCCTCCCGGGTTCAAGCAGTGCTCCTGCCTCACCCTCCCAAGTAGCTGGGACTACAGGCACATGCCACCACACCCAGCTAATTTTTTTTTTTTTCAGTAGAGATGGGGTTTCACCATGTTGGCCAGGATGGTCTCGATCTCTTGACCTATGATCCACCTGCCTCGGCCTCCCAAAGTGCTGGGATTACAGGCGTGAGCCACCGCGCCTGGCCTGAACTTCTATACAGTTAAGCTTTAAGGTGATTAGGCTGCCCAGAGAACTTATTCGTTCACTGTCTTTGGGTGTTAAATACTTGAGCTTGCCAGAAACCTGACCACCCAGTAAGTTGAATATTAGTATACATAGATAACTCACCAATTTTTCCTTCTCCTCTTGGGCTTTTTCCTTTGTTTCTTTTAATTGCTGTTTCAGTTTTTCAATCTGTTGAAAATCAAAATACAGTGTCAGGAAGGTAGAGAAATTACTCTATGTCTACCTTTACTAAGTAGACTAATTTCACACAATACAAAAACCATTATGGCAGGAGAGGTAAGAGAGGTGGGAAAAGAAGAGGGGATAAGAAATTCCCCATATCTTCAACCTGCTATTGCCAGTTTCTAAAACCTGGCTATCATCAGAATTACCTGGACAACTTTTTTTTAATTATGGTAAAAAAAAAAAAGCAACATTATATTTACCATCTTAACCATTTTAAACATATAGTTGAGTAGTGTTAAGTATATTCATATTGTTGTGCAATAAAACTCTGTAACTTTTCATTTTACAAAACTGAAACTATGGCCAGGCGAGGTGGCTCATGCCTGTAATCCCACCACTTTGGGAGGCTGAGGCAGGCAGATCATGAGGTCAAGAGATCGAGTCCAGCCTGACCAATGTGGTGAAATCCCAACTCTACTAAAAATACAAAAATTAGCTGGGCGTGGTGGCGGGCACCTGTAGTCCCAGCTACTCGGGAGGCTGAAGCAAGAGAATCGCTTGAACCCGGGAGGCGGAGGTTGCAGTGAGTCGAGATTGCACCACTGCACTCCAGCCTGGACAGAGTGAGACTCCATCTCAAAAAAACAAAACAAAACTGAAACTATATCCAATAAATCCCAATTTCCCCTTACCTCTCCCCAGCCCTTGGCAATCATCCTCTACTTTCCAATTCTATAATTTTGACTACTTTGGATACTTCTTGAGTGGAGTCATACAGTATTTGCCCTTTGGTGACTGGCTTATTTCATTAAGCATAATGTTCTTGAGGTTCATTCATGTCATAGGATGTGACAGGATTTCCTTTAAGGCTGCATAATTTGCACCACATGCATACAGCTTTTCTTTATCCATTCATCCCACTAATGGATAATTTGGGTTGCTTCCACCGCTTGGCTATTGTGAATAGTGCTGCAATGAATATGGATGTGCAAATATGTCTTCAAGATTGTGCTTTGGGCTGGGCATGGTGGCTCATGCCTATAATCCCAGCAATTTGGAAGGCTGAGGTGGGTGGACTGCTTGAGCTCAGGAGTTCAAGACCAGCCTGGGCAACATGGCAGAACCCCATCTCTACTAAGAAATAAAAACATTAGCCAGGTGTGGCGGCGAGCACCTGTAATCCCAGCTAGAGCCTGGGAGGTGAAGGTTGCAGTGAGCTGAGATCACGCCACTGCACTCCAGCCTGGGTGACAGAGTGAGACCCTGTCTCAACAACAACAAAGATCTTGTTTTGAATTGTTTTGGATATATTAAATATATCCAGAAGTGAGATTGGTAATTCTATTTTTAATTTTTTGAGGAACTTCCATACTGTTTTCCATAATCACTACAACAGTATAGAGTCCCACGAACAGTGCACAAGCATTCTAATACCTCCACATCCTTCCCAATACTTATTTCCTTTTTTATTGATAGCAGCCATTCTTATTATTTTATTTTATTATTTTTGAGACGGAGTCTCGCTCTGTCGCCCAGGCTGGAACACAGTGGCATGATCTCGGCTCACTGCAACCTCTGCCTCCCCAATTTGAGCAATTCTCCTGCCTCAGCCTCCCAAGTAACTGGGATCACAGGCACATGCCACAACACCCAGCTAATTTTTGTATTTTTTTTTTTTAATGAGACGGGGTTTCACTATGTTGGCCAGGGTGGTCTTGAACTCCTGACCTCAGGAGATCCACCCGCCTCGGCCTCCCAAGGTGCTGAGATTACAGGCATGAGCCACTGTGCCCGGCCAATTTTTTGTATTTTTAATAGAGACAGGGTTTCACCATATTGGCCAGGCTGGTGTCAAACTCCCAACCTTGTAATCCACCTGCCTCAGCCTCCCAAAGTACTGAGTTTACAGATGTGAGCCACCATGCCCAGCTGATAGCAGCCATCCTAATGGGTGTGAGGTGATACCTTGTTGTAGTTTTTATTTACATTTATCGGAGTAACTTTTTTGAAGAAAAGTTTATTTTTTAAAATACTTTTTAAAAATAGAAATGGGGAGGCTGGGCGTGGTGGCTCATACCTGTAATCCCAGCACTTTGGGAGGCTGAGGCAGGTGGATCGCCTGAGGTCAGAAGTTCGAGACCAGCCTGACCAACATGGAGAAATTTCATCTCTACTAAAAAATACAAAATTAGCAAAAAAAAAAAAAAATTAGCCGGGCATGGAGGCATATGCCTGTAATCCTAGCTACTCAGGAGGCTGAGGCAGGAGAATCACTTGAACCTGGGAGGCAGAGTTTGCTGTAAGCCAAGATCTCGCCATTGCACTGAGAGAAACTCCAAAAACCAAATAAATAAATAAATAAAAATAGAGATGGGGTCTTGCCATGTTGCTCAGGTTGGTTTCGAACTCATGGCCTAAGTGATCCTCCTGCCTTGGCCTCCCAAAGTGCTGGGATTATAGACATGAGCCATAGCACCTAACCAAGACAAGTTTCAAGAAGAGTTCAAAAAATGTCCATACTATTCACTCATATACATTAATTTTGCCCTATTTGCTTTGCCTCTCGTGTGTGTGTGTGTGTGTGTGTGTGTGTATGTGTGTGTGTGTGTGTGTGTGTGTGTGTGTGTGTTTCTTTACTGGTAAAGGGTAATGCCAATTTCTTCATGTTCGTCATGACCTTTTACCCCTAAAGACTTCAGTATATCTATTTTCCTTTTTTTTCTTTGAGACAGATTCTTGCTCTGTCACTCAGGCAGGCTGGAGTGCAGTGGTGCAATCTTGGCTCACTGCAACCTCTGCCTCCCAGTTCAAGTGATTCTCCTGCCTCAGCCTCTCAAGTAGCTGAGACTACAGGTGTGCGCCACCATGCCTGGCTAATTTTTTGTAGAGATGGGATTTCACCATGTTGGCCCAACTGATCTCAAACTCCTCACCTCAGGTAATCCACCTGCCTCAACCTCCCAAAGTGCTGGGATTACAGGCATGAGCCACTGTGCCTGGTCATTCAGTATCTGTTTCTGAAGAAAAAGGGAATTCCCTTTTATAAGCACTATAAAATTATAAAGATCAGGAAGTTTAACATTGATATACTATTATGTAATATATACTCCATATGAAAATTCTGTTACAAGTATTCCAATAACGTTCTTTTATTGAAATTTTAAATTTTTCTTGTCTAGGATACAACCCTTGATCATGCATTGCATTTAGTTATCATGTGTCTTAGTCTCCTTTAATCTGGTACAGTTTCTCAGTCTTTGTTTTTATATTTATTTATTTTTGAAATTCAAGTAACTTTATTTAAATTCAAAAACAATTCTTAAAACTGCATTTAGAGTCAAGAACCTTTTGTATTATAAAAATCACAAGTATTTTTTAAGAGATAAAAATAATTATAGGTTAATTAGACTGGATCTGACTTTGCAGAGATCTTTAAACTGCAGAGAATAGAGAAAAAAATTGTTTACAGATAACAGTATGTACATATGTACTTAGAGGTACAAATTTGGTGACAGAAAAGACTTCAGTATATGCTGGCATCTCAGAAGCAGTTCTCAAAGAGCTTAGTTTTATTTTCTTGAATTTTAAGAATGCCTAAGATCCTTCTTCATCCTCGATCTTGGGAGCCAAGTAGTACTTTTAAGTGTCCCATATCAGCAATTTTATACTCTACAACAAGGGGTACATCTGCAGACATACTGAGTGTCACTGTTGAAGAGAGTGGAGTGGCTTTTGTGAAGAAGTTCAGGTACCTCAGTGCAAAAGTTAATTGAACTGGTTCATCTCTTTTTCTTTTTTTCTTTTTTTTTTTTGGTGGAGGGGAGTCAAGATTCCAAGTAAAGCTGTGTGGTTCATTCATCTCTATGATAACAGCTTCCTCCTCTTTATTGACATTACTTGTCTGTGACAATTTAATGTTTCCATTTCCAAGTTCTCCACTTACAGAAAATTTCAGTCTGTCTTTTGCACAAGAAATTACAACAGCATCTCCAATATGGTTGAGATCTCGGCATATACGTGCAAATTCACCAGAAGGCATCTTTACTACACAGTTGTACTTTTGTTCTGGAATTCCAAGTTGTTCAACATCCAAATCCATCAACTTCATTTCATAGTCTGAAACCTTCTCCTGGTTTGGTGCTTCAAATACTAGTGCCAAGGTATCCGCATTACCTTCAGCCCTTAGTGTAATGGTATCTTCATTGCCGACGCATTTTAGTATTTTGGACATACTGGTGAGGTTCACGCCCAAGGCCAGGTTGCGGTTGCAGCGGTACGTGTCGAAGCCCTCAGACCACAGCGTGGGCTCCACCAAGTAGACGTGGGATGAGTCCATGCTCTGCAGGTTTACGCCGCTCGAGATGATGTCCCAGCAGGCGTCGTTGATGAGGTCCTTGAGTGCCTCCAACACCTTCTTCGGGATGGAGCCCTGGAGCAGGCGCGCCTCAAACTTGGTGGCGGAGTGGCACCAATGTGACTACAGGCAGGCGGGAAGAAGCAAAGTCTAGCCGGTTTCGGCTTCATGAGCCTCAGAGCCAGCGGGCGACCGTCGTAACGGGAGGCTGAGCCCTAGAAAGACAACGACCGCTCCCCTATGCCTGCAACCGTTTAATCCAGTCTTTGTTTTTAAATAGACTTTTTAAAAAGAATACTGGCCAGGGTTGGGCTTGGCTGATGCTTCTTCATGAGTAGATTCAGGTTGTACGTTTTTGATAGGCTATACATAGTACCTAAGTGATGATGTATCCTTTTCAGTACATCACATCATTAGGTGATTGATGTGAATTTTAACCAATAGGTTGAGGTTGTGTCTGCCCAGTTTCTCCACCTAAAAGTTAGTTTTTCTTTTGTGATTATTAAGCAATTTATGGGAAGATCTTTTGAGACTAGGCAATTATCCTCTTCATCAAACTTTCACCCAATAGGTTTTAGCATCTATTGGCGATTCTTGACTGATTCAGTTATTACTATGATGCCAAATGGTGATTTTTCTAACTCCATCACTCTTTAGAAATTTATTAAATGGCATTCTACTGAAAAAAAAAAAAAAAAGCAAAAAAGGCTGGGCACGGTGGCTCACAGACGCCTGTAATCCCAGCACTTTGGGAAGCCGAAGCAGGTAGATTACCTGAGGTCAGGAGTTAAGAGACCAGACATGGCCAGCATGTCGAAACCCTGTCTCTACTAAAAATGCAAAAATTAGCTAGGCATGGTCGTGACACACCTGTAGTTCCAGCTACTTAGGAGGCTGAGGCAGGAAAATCCTTTGAACCTGGGGGAGGTTGCAGTGAGCCAAGATCACACCACTACACTCTAGCCTGGGCGACAGAGCAAGAGTCCGTCTCAAAAAAAAAAAAAAAGGGCTTCCTTTCTATTTATTAATGTATATATTTATTAGTAGTATAGACTCATGGACTTTTATTTCATTCAATAGGTTATAATCTATTACTATCATTATTTATTAGGTTGGTGCAAAAGCTACAATTGCCATTCTTTTTTGTTTGTTTTGTTTCTGAGACAGAGTCTTACCCTGTTCCCCAGGCTGCAATTCAGTAGCACAATCTCAGCTCACTACAACCTCCACCTCCTGGGTTCAAGCAATTCTCCTGCCTCAGCCTCCTGAGTAGCTGGGATTACAGGCATGAACCACCATGCCCAGATAATGTTTGTATTTTTAGTAGAGATAGAGTTTCATCATGTTGGTCAGGCTGGTCTCAAACTCCTGACCTCAGGTAATCCACCTGTCTCGGCCTCCCAAAGTGCTGGAATTACAGGCGTGAGCCACCACGCCCAGCTGTTCTTGCCATTCTTTATTAGGTTGAAGCAAAAGCAATTGCTGTTTTTGCCATTTTTTAAATGCACCAACCTAATATTTTGATTGTCCCAGGTTTGGCCAATGGAAGCCCCTTCAAACAAGGCCATATCCTTTAAAATTTTTTATTTTCTGGCACAATAACATATTTCAAACTTATCTCTTTTTTGGCGGTGGGGCGGGGGGGGAGGATAGAGTTTCACTCTTGTTGCCCAGGCTGGAGTACAATGGTGCAATCTTGGCTCACTGTAACCTCCGCCTCCTATGTTCAAACAATTCTCCTGCCTCAGCCTCCTGAGGAGCTGGGATTACAGGCACCTGCCACCACACCCAGCTAATTTTTGTATTTTTAGTAGAGACAGGGTTTCACCATGTTGGCCAGGCTGGTCTCAAACTGCTGACCTCAGTAATCCAACTGCTTTACCCTCCCAAAGTGCTGGGATTACAGGCGTGAGCCACCGCGCTCAGCCTCTTTTTTTTTTTTTTTTGAGACAGTCTCGCTCTGTTGCCCAGGCTTGAGTGCAGTGGCACAATCTTGGCTCACTGCAACCTTTGCCTGAGTTTAAGCAATTCTCGTGCCTCAACCTCCCAAGCAGCTGGCACTACAGGCACACTCCACCATGCCCAGCTAAGTTTTTTTATTTCTAGTAGAGATGGGGCTTCACCATGTTGGCCAGGCTGGTATCAAACTCCTGGCTTTATGTGATACACTCACCTCGGCCTCTCAAAGTGCTGGGATTATGACTTTTATTTCTCAAAATGCTGTAAAAATTAAACAAAAATAAATAAAAATAAAACAAAAAAAAGTGCTGGGATTACAGTCATGGGCCACCACGAATAGCCCAGCCTCATCTTTTACATTCCCTGCTCCAGTCCTGAAATCAACCATTTCTCCAAGGAATGCTAGTTTGTTTTAGAAGGGAATCTGAGCAGCTTTTTAAACTAAAGACTTGTTGACATGATTGTAGAATCAGAGGATACACAAGTGAGATACCATTTACAATGTTTTAGACCACCTTAAGAAAAAATCCAGAAATTCTAAAAAATATACTGGGACAATCCTAAATCACATAAAACAGGTGTGACATTTAATGAGATCATTTTGTGATTAATTCAGTACATCATTAAATTCTCTTAAGGAAAATCTAATTTTGTTCACCATAAAATAGTTTTCAAAACACATTTCATTTCTATTATTTCTATAATTAACATGAAATAAGAATATAAACAGTTTAAACAAAGTTTAACATTATAACATTTTTCTAGGATATAGCAGAATGAGTAACAAATCTGTGGGAAAGCTAGTTAATGAGGATACATTTAATCTGCTTTGTTTCTGTCTACCAAGGTTGTTTCCTTTGGTTTAATGGCAATCTATGATTGTAGAAATTACCCATTTGTTATTGTCAGATGCTGACCTTTGGTATAAGGAGGCAGATGAGAATCAGGAAATACAAGTGATACTCATGTAGACCCATAACAATGAGCTATTACAAGCCACAGAGCAAAACATCTAAGTAATAAATTTTGAAAATTATTTGTATGGCTGTCTTAAAAACTAACTTTGGAACAATACTTTGTAGAAGGCAATTTCATAATACCTACTATTAGAAGAATAATTTTAAAAATAAAAATTGGCCCAGGTTTGGTGGCTCAATCCCAACACTGGAACGGTGAGGCGGGCAGATCACTCGAGGCCAGGAGTTCCAGATCAGCCTGGCGAACAACATGGCAAAACCCTGTCCCTACTAAAAATACAAAAAAAATAAATAAAAATAGAAAAAGCTGGACCAGGTGCTATCACTCATGCCTATAATCTCAGCACTTTGGGAGGCCGAGGTGGGAGAATCACCTGAACCCTGGAGTTCAAGACTAGCCTGGGCAACATGGCAAAATCCCGTCTCTATAAAAAATGCAAAAATATCAGCCAGGCACGGTGGCTCACGCTTGCAATCCCAGCCCTTTGGGAGGCCAGGGTGGGTGGATCACTTGAGTTCAGGAGTTCAACACCCGCCTGGGCAATGTGGTGTCTCTACCAAAAATACAAAAAATTAGCCAGGCATGGTGGCACGTGCTTGTAGGTCCAGCTACTTGGGAGACTGAGGCAGGAGAATCCTCTGAGCCTGGAGGTCGATGCTGTGGTGAACAGTGATCAAACCACTGCACTCCAGACCAGGCAATAGAGTGAGACCCTATCTCAAAAATAATAACAATAATGAGACACGGTTCTGCTCTGATGCCCAGGCTGGACTGCAGTGGCATGACCATGGCTTTAACGTCCTGGGCTTAAGCGATCCTTCCACCTTTAGCCTCCTGAGTAACTGGGACTACAGGTGCACACTGTCATGCCTGGCTAATTATTTTTTATTTTGTGTAGAGACTGGGTCTTGCTTTGTTTCCCAGGCTGGTCTTGAATTACTGGGCTAAGTCATCCTCCAGCCTCAGTCTCCCAAAGTGTTGGGATTACAGGTATGAGCTACCATACCCAGCCTGAATTTCTACTTTTAACACCCACTAGGAGTGTGACTTTGGGAAAGTTACCTGTTCTGAGAGTCAATTTCTTCATCTGTAATATGGGAATAACAATATTATAGCTACATGGGGTTATTAAAATAATTAAATAGGAGGTTAGCAACATAATCAAATAAGAGAGGTAAAGCACCCAGCATAGTACACTGTAGTGGCTCTAAAATATTAGTTCCCTTCCCTTTTGCTTTTTTTTTTTTTTTTTTTTTTTTTTTTTTTTTTTTTGAGATGAGAGTCTGGCTCTGTCACCCAGGCTGGAATGCAGTGATATGATCTTGGCTCACTGTAACCTCTGCCTCCTGGGTTCAAGCAATTTTCCTGCCTCAGCCTCCAGAGTAGCTGGAACTAAAGGGGCAAGCTGCCACACCCAGCTAATTTTTTGTATTTTAGTAGAGATGGGGTTTCACTTTGTTGCCCAGGCTGATCGTGAACTCCTAAGTCAGGCAATCCGCCCACCTCAGCCTCCCAAAATGCTAGGATTACAGGCATGAGCCACCACGCCCAGCCTCCCTTTTTCTTCCAAATATAAAATGATAGCTTTACTCTCAACACTTTAATAAGGTCCAATAAGACACAAGGTTCAACTGGCCAAAAAAAAAAAAAAAAAAAGATTCAACTTGCTGGGTTCAGAATGTTATCATGGATTATGAGTGAACTGCTTTACAAATTTTTAAAACTAAAAATCAGCATCAAAAAATATACAGATCACATACCATGCTCTTGTCCTTAAAATAAAGTAGATCATAATGTTCCCTTATGATCATCAATCTGTTTACTTTAGACAAGAAAACGTGGAACACGTATTGAAAATAAGAAAGAGCCAATAACAGTAAAATCATTCTGAAAAAATGTCATGCTTCAGGGAGAGTTAAGGTCAATCGAAATGTCTTAACTATATGGCAATATTTCAAGGAATTAAAAATCTTTGATATATATATAACCACATCAGTATCACCACAGAGGTAGTTAATGAGGCTGAGGAGGCTTTCTACCTACCATATTATC
The DNA here is from genome assembly GCA_004027715.1 of Plecturocebus donacophilus. Lineage (NCBI taxonomy): Eukaryota > Metazoa > Chordata > Mammalia > Primates > Pitheciidae > Plecturocebus > Plecturocebus donacophilus. Next base: position 6,284 of record PVKP010023400.1, on the reverse strand, counting down.
TTTCTCCTGATCCTGCTTCTTCAGGTAACTTAATACAGACATTGTGTCTTTCTCCATTTTACATTGCTGTTTCTTTAAGTCCTCATTATTTTTTGCCAGTATCCGTGAAGTATCACGATACTCAGTCCTAGAGAGCTCTGTGACTTCCAACCTGGCCTCCCAAAGGGAAGCATTGGCCTTGGCTCTGTCCACTACAGATTCATCTGTTTTCATTAACTTCCTGCATGGGAAGAGGACATTGACAGTATATGACAATTTATACAACTCTAATATACAGACAGTATATAACTCCATTACTATTACAGTTTTCTTTTCTTAAATTTGTTTTGCTTGGTATCGCCTGGCACACATGAGCAAACATTGTTGGATGAATGAGTTAATAAGAAATACACATTCAAGGCCGGGTGCGGTGGCTCATGCCTGTAATCCTAGCACTTTGGGAGGCCAAGGTGGGTGGATCACCTGAGGTCAGGAGTTCAAGACCAGCCTGGCCATCAGGTGAAACCCCTGATGGTGAAACCCCATCTTTAAAAAAAAAAAAAAGAAACATTCAAATTTAAAAAAAGAAATAAATAAATATTCACTTGTATTCACATAAGAGAATTAAGTGTCTCTTCCTGGAAGAGGGGAGCCGTGAAGCAAAACTCAAAAAGACTAGAAAACAAAGGGAAAAGACAGGATAAGCCAAACTCATTTCACAAAGCTTTCATCTTTTTTTTTCCTGAGATAGGGCCTGGCTCTGTCACCAGGCTGGAGTACAGTAGCATGATCTTGGCTCCTCACAACCTCTGCCTCCTGGGCTCAAGCCATCCTCCCACCTCAGCCTCCTAAATGGCTGGGACTACAGGCTTATGCCACTATGCCCAGCTAATTTTTGTATTTTTTGTCGAAATGGGTTTTCGCCATGTTGCCCAGGCTGGTCTTGAACTCCTGGGCTCAAGTGATCCTCCCACCTCAGCCTCCCAAAGTGCTGAGATTACAGGTATGAGCCATTGCGCCTGGCCAGCTTTTGTATCTTTTCATTTACTTCTTTGATTCTCCCATATTTATTTTATTTAATAGAGATGGGGTCTTGCTATGTTGCCTAGGCTGGTTTCCAACTCCTGGGCTCAAGCATCTGCCCACCTCTGCCTCTCAATGTGCTGGGATTACAGGTGTGAGCCAGTGCTCTGGCCTGACTGTCCTATGGTTAAACTATCTTTTCTATTCCTACTCATTCAGTGCTGGACTTTGGTTCTCTTCACTGCAAACCCACTATCTCTGTTCATTTTCTGCATGAGGATACCCATTGGTAGTGTAACTGTGATCTCCCAACCACTCACCCTCCACTTTTGAGGTTTTTTTGTTTTTGTTTTTGGCTAGGTCTTAGACAAAAAGTCACATCACTAGGGCAAGTATACTAAATACTTCATTAGTTGGTGTCACAGTTCACTGGACTTTTTTCAAGGTCTCGTTCTGTCATCCAGGTGGTAGTGCAGTAGCACCACCACAGGTCACTGCAGTCTCAACCTCCCAGTCCCAGGCAATCCTCCACCTCAGCCTCCTGAGTAACTGTAATTACAGGCATGAGCTAGCATGCCCAACTAATTTTATTTTTTGAGATGAAATCTCACTCTGTTGCCAGGCTGGAGTGCAGTGATGCAATCTCAGCTCACTGCAAACTCTGCCTCCCAGTTTCAAGCAATTCTCTTACCTCAGCCTTCCGAGTAGCTGGGACTACAGGCACGCGCCACAATGCCCAGCTAATTTTTGTATTTTTAGTAGAGACGGGGTTTTACCATGTTGTCTAGGATGGTCTCAATCTCTTGACCTCGTGATCTGCCTACCTCGGCCTCCCAAAGTGCTGGGATTACAGGCGTGAGCCACCGCCTTGGCCTCCCAAAGCGCTGGCATTACAGACATGAACTACCGAGCCTGGCCTCCAACTAATTTTTAATAAAATCTTTTTAGGGACAGGGTCTTCCTATCCTGTCCAGGCTGGTCTTGAACTCCTGGGCTCAAGTGATCTTCCCCCATTCAGCCTCCCAAAGTGCTGGGCATGAGCCACAATGCCCAGCACACTGGGCTTTAAGAATGCCTGAGAAACTGTAATTATTTATATAGAGGTGGAGAGGAAAAAGGATGGATTCAAAAACTAAAGTGCTAAAGGAAGAGATTTTTAAAAATATTTATTGTATGAGCATTAACAAAACCCCTTATATATACGGTAGGTACTATGATACGTAAATATGTACATAATACTTAAGAATATTTCGGCTATTTTTGAATTCTAAATATTTTCACATATATATATATATATATGTGTGGACCCTTCTATACTGCCACCCTCCACATCCACTTTCCTACTTCTGGTTTTCAGTCCTCTTTCATAGAGGTAATGGATTTGCAGCGGAGAGAACCAAAGTCCCACTTTCATCTTTTGTTCTCTTCAAATTAAGGCTAGCTCCATTCCCAACCCCTCATCCTGCTACAGCTGTTGATGTCCCTTTCTGGCATGATTTAGGCACTAGTGATACACTGACTTCACTACAACCATTCCAATATCGGATTTAAGTGGCTCAAAGTACTTGAAGCAACTGGGCATGGTGGCTCATGCCTGTAATCTCAGCACTTTGGGAGGTCGAGGTGGGTGAATCATCTCAGATCAGGAATTAGAGTCCAGCCTGCAAACATGGTGAAACCCCATCTCTACTAAAAATACAAAAATTAGCCGGGCATGGTGGTGAGCCCCTGTAATCCCAGCTACTCGGGAGGCTGAGGCAGAAGAATCACTTGAACCTGGGAGGCAGAGGTTGCAATGAGCCAAGATCACATCATTGCACTTTAGCCTGGGCAACAAGAGTGGAACTTGGTCTCAAAAAAACAAAACAAAACAAAAAGGATAAATTAGACACTCTAATAGGACCACTGATACTAACTGTAGAAACAATGCCAGGTTTCTGAAACAATGGGTCATGGAAAATCTAAGGAATAAGGTGTCTTACCCTCAGTGTTCCTCATTGTTCAAATGTGTACTGTAGAAGCATGGACAAAATCTGAAAACATATGTTAGTGAGTTCAAGGAATGTGATAAACCCTTGGCACTTTAAGTGCTGGACTGTGCAGTTATGTAAAAACAAAAAATATATATATCATAAAAGCTTACATTAATACGTGGGAAGAAAAAACCTACATATAAATATGTACATTGGGCTATCATTTTGTTTTTATTTATTATTTTTATTTTTTTTTTGAGACAGAGTCTTGCTCTGTCACCAGGCTGAAGTAGCACAATCTCGTCTCACTGCAACCTCCACCTCTCGGGTTCAAGCAATTCTCCTGCCTCAGCCTTCCTGAGTAGCTGGGACTACAGGTGTGCACCACCACGCCCAGCTAATTTTTCTATTTTAGTAGAGACAGGGTTTCATCATGTTGGCCAGAATGGTCTCGATCTCTTGACCTCGTGATCCGCCCGCCTCGGCCTCCCAAAGTGCTGGGATTACAAGCATGAGCCACTGCGCCTGGCTGGGCTATCATTTTATTAACAAATAAAAGAATTCCCCAAAAGATAGTAGTGTTTATCTTCAGATGATGAGACTACAGGTGATTTTTGTTTTCTCTTTTGGTACTTTCCATGTTTCCCAAACTTTCTGTATTGAGTATTGTTGAGAAATGGTGAGTGTATGATTGCTGAGAAATGCTGAGTGTATGATAAAATATATTGTTTGCTAAGAACAGTGGCAAGGAAAACCTAACTGCCCCCCTCCCCTTAAGTGAAAAACTACTTGGGGCATTCTAAAGTAGCAAATTACAGTACAGGTATATCATACACCAGTTAAAACAATTCTTTAAGCATGGGATACGTGACCCTGCCTCCGTGGCTCCCTCGTGGAGCTCTGTGGTAAGCAAGCACCAGCTGTCTACCTAGTTTATCTTGGTTCTATGAGAAAACACAGGACACCTGTTCGTTAACAGTATCAGTGGTAAGCAGGCACCAGCTGTCTACCTAGTTTATCTTAGTTGTGAGTGAACACTGGACACCTGTTGGTTAATAATAATCACCTGTTCAGAGAGAATAAATAGGTGGGTCAGACTGTTCGAGGCCCTCAGCCCGGAATGCTGTCAGTCCCATGAGGCTCTCAGCTTGGAGGGCTGTCAGCCCCCGGATGGTCGCACTTTGCTATTCTATCTAGGTGTCTGCTTCTTAATGCCTTCAGCGCCGCCTGGGTGGGCTTCTCTACGCTGAGCTGGTCTCGGTAGAGTATGAATTACTCTCTTAAGTTACTTTACAAACATCTGAAGTTTGGTGTCAACTCTGTATTCCCATATATGGTGGTGTTGGTCACCACATGTGACTCCAATATGTTCAGAAACCACGGGGGTCCCCCAATAGGGCTAGTAGCAATCTAGCAGCCACTCCAGGCCTGGATAGTGCTAGAACATTACCCACCTCAGTGGCTCTGATCAGTTTGGAAAAACCTCAACAATTGCTCAACTTGGTAAAATACTTCAGGTGTCCCCTTTAAACCAAAAGCTATCTCTGAAAAGGCCCAAGGAACTACTTTAACAACCTATACATCCTCTAGATATTTAAGATCATCTGAACCACATAGTACAGCTCTGTCAGACTATGGGCATGGGAGCTGTAATCCTCACAAGCCAGGAGTGCCAGAGAGGGTCTGAGTTAGCCGGCGCGGGGGACGCCAGGTAGCCAGTCCCCAGATCCGAAATCCGAGGCAGGCCCAGGGAGAAGACCCTCGGGCGGCTTCTCCTTACTTCATGTCTTTGCCTTTACTCTTGCCTTTCTTTTTGTCCTTTCTTTTCGACGGCATCTTGGCTTCCCCAGGAGCTCCGCTGTCGTTGCCCGGCCGCGGCCGCCCGGGCCGGCTCTGTCTCCAAGGGAACTGGGACGCCGAGCGGGTAACGTCCCCCACGCGCCGGTGACGGCGCACGGAGAGCGCACGCGCCCGTGACGTAGCCTAGGCGCCGCCGCGCGGGGGGCGGGGCGGAGGTCACGCCGGGGGCAGCGGGCCGCAGCGCCAGGGCGGCGCGTGCGCGCGGTGAGTGTACCAGAGTCGACGGCGCCCGAACCTCTACCTGGGGCTCAGGCTAGGTCAGCGGCCCGGCGGGCGGGAGGCGGGAGCCGGCAGCCTTGGGCGGTAGCGCCGCGTCTTGCGGCCCGGGTGTCTCGGGCGTCGCCACGGTCGGGGCGTCCTTGTCTCAGTAGGCTTAGATCCTCGCGTGTCCGCCCGTCCCGCCGCGGTGGTCTGAGCTGCGGCCCCTAGCGGTTTTGCAACGTTTCCCGTGCCTACACGCCGCAACCAGCGTGGCCGGGGCTGCTTTGCCCTCGCCCCTGCCCCGACTCCTTTGCGCTCCATCTTATTCCTGGCTTCTCACCCTTGCTGATTCTGTAAGGGATGGCGCAGCCAGCGGACGTCCCAGGCCAAACGTTTTTTGATAGGCAATTGAGGACTTTTCCAAGGGCGGTGATTGGGGGCGAGGCTACCAGCCTCCCAAGGGCAGCAGCACGCCAGGGAGCCGGGCGCGGAGGGGAGTGCTGCCACGGTGGTCAGGAGCAGGGTCCTCGGCCCCACTCGGTCCTGTGTGGCCGACACTGACCACCCACGACCCCCTCCCCCGGATGCCCATTTGCTTATACCTCACCCGCCCACAGCCTTCTTTCCTGAAAGTTGCATAAAGTTAAAAGCGCTTCAACTTGCCTCCCCCAAATCCCGAATACACCTCTGAAAAGGAGTGTACTCGCAAATATTCTCATTTTTCAATGAGAGGCAGTCAATGAGTCACTAAGGAAGATAATCGTATTCTGAGTGCCAAGACAATAGTTAGGAGACTTGTGGTTGAAACTCTGCTGTGTTAAACTCCATTTCAAATTAAAAAGTTTATTTTAAACGTCGTTGTAGATCCTCTCCATTTCTCTGGGGAGGACTTAATCCCTATACCCCTTCCCTTTATTTCCCACTTACATAGTTTCTGAATTCTGTGATTAGAGGGAACATGCCAATTTGGTAATAAGCCCTGTAAACTTTTTTCTTTTTTGTTTTTTTGTTTTGTTGAGATAGTCTCCTGTGGCCCAGGCTGGAGTGCAGTGGGGCAGTCTCCCACTCCCTGCAACCTCCACCTCTTGGATTCAAGTGATTCGCCTGTCTCGGCCTCCCAAGTAGCTGGGACTACAGGTGTGTGAGTCACCACGCCTGGCTAATTTTTGTATTTTTCGTAGAGACGGGGTTTCACCATGCTGGCCAGGCTGGTCTCAAACTCCTGGCCTCGGGTGATCCGCCCACCTT
>PVKP010023399.1:0-36347 GCA_004027715.1 Plecturocebus donacophilus | reverse complement strand
CGGAAAATACAAAATTAGCCAGGTGTGGTGGTGCATGCCTGTAATCCCAGCTACTTGGGAGGCTGAGGCAGGAAAATTGCTTGAACTGGGGAGGTGGAGGTTGCAGTGAGCCGAGATCACGTCATTGCACTCCAGCCTGGGCAACAAGAGGGAAACTCTACCTCAAAAAAAAAAAAAAAAAAAGCAAGAAGAGCAATGAAGCTGAGTCCTTGTCCTTACTGAAGTCACCAGTCTCGAGTGTGCTTGTATGTGACACCAACAACCATTACCTTACTTTGCCTTCTTGGGGACCCATTTCACAGGTGAGGAAACTAAGACTTCATGAAGCCCTTGCTAAGGAGTCTTAGCCTTGGAGGCAGCCCTTACCAGTAAGCTTGAATCTTCCCGGGATTTGATGTCTGAGGACCAACACTGGGCAAGTCATGTCACCTCTCTGAGCCTTCCCTAGTTTCCTTCATTTGAAAATTGGAGCGAAATTCACATTCTTCCCTTATCTGCCTGCAGGCTAACTAGGAAGGCCAAATATCATAAGACGCATGAAAGTACTGGATCAAAGATAAAACATTCAACATATATCATAATGAATATGATTATTTTATGATTAATTACTATAATTAGACTGGGCACAATGGCTCATACCTGTAATCCCAACACTTTGGGAGGCGGAGGTGGGTGGATCACTTGAGGCCAGAAGTTTGAGGCCTGGCCAACATGGTGAAACCCCATCTCTATTAAAAATACAAAAATTGGCCAGGCAAGGTGATAGGCATCTGTAATCCCAGCTACTCGGGAGGTTGAGTCAGAAGAATTGCTTGAACCTGGGAGGCAGAGCTTGCAGTGAGCCAAGATCATGCCACTGCACTCCAGTCTGGGTGATAGAGTGAGACTCTGTCTCAAAAAAAAAAAAAAAAAAAGAAATCACCATAATTATTGGTGGAGGTGCCTAAGGAGGAGCAAAACTGACAATAAAATGTATCAGTTCGTTAAAGTTCATACAGTACTTTAGAAATGAGTATTTATGTTAAGTCCATAGAAAAACACTTTTGCAGCCACCCCCCAACCAAAAGCAAAAACAAAAAAGCAAAAACCCTCACTAAGATGGTGGAATAAAACCCAGGTAGATGGATTGAACACCAACTGGTGTCTGAGATAAAATGGAACGGATAAGGCAGATCTTCATTTGATCGTGATCATGGAATCATTGGAGATCTGGCAGAGTGTGGAAATCCACCAACCAGCTTGGGATATCCCAGGAATGGCAAGAGCAGAGCTAAAGACGAGCTCAGGTCTGCAAACCTCTCCCTGTGTTATGACCTGGACGACCACTCCAACTTGCAGGCGAGGAATCCCGTGGAGACAGGGCGGGGATGTGGGAGGCTGACTGAAGGTGCTGTGAGTGACTTGTCAGTAATTTTACCCTACTCGAAAAAAACCCAGACCAATCCATTCTCAGGATGCTAGAATAAACAGGCCTCATTTTGTGCCCTTTTCCCCCAGCCCAGCTGAGTATTTCCAAAGCATATAGGAAGCATCCATTCAAAGCACTTTTCCCTGCTTTGAAGGAGACAGATGGGATTCAGTCTGGCCCTTGCTCAGAGCCTCTAATCCTACAGAAAGAAAGGAGAGAGACCAGCGTGGATTGACTACTGGTTCCAATCTAAGCTCCACATTCAACCCGAGATGCTTCAGGCAGGTGACTCTACCTCTTAGCGCCCAGTGTCCACAGCTCAAAATGGGATTTATTTTTATTTATTTATTTATTTTTTGAGACAGAGTCTCACTCTGTTGCCCAGGCTGGAGTGCAATGGCATGATCTCAGCTTACTGCAACTTCCTTCTCCCGGGTTCAAGCGATTCTCCTGCCTCAGCCTCCCAAGTATCTGAGACTACAGGCATGCACCACCATGCCCAACTAATTTTTGTATTTTTAGTAGACACAGGGTATTACCATGTTGGCCAGGCTGGTCTCGAACTCCTGACCTCAAGTGATCCGCCTGCCTTGGCCTCCCAAAGTGCTGGGATTATAGTCATAAGCCACCACATTCGGCCTCAAAATGGGATATTCACAGTTCCTACATCACAGAGTCTTTGGAAGACAACATGAGTTAAGATGTAAAATACACAGGGCAGGGCCTGCATGACATCTAAAGCCAGGATATTTTAGCCACTATTATGATTACAAAGAACATTCTCCTCCTGGGGGTTCTTGGAGAGCAGTGCCACTCAGAGTGTGGTCTGTTCACCAGTGCCAGTTTGAGAACCACTTGTTGTCTGTCTCCAATTAGTTAAATACAGAAACTGAACATGAGGTGTAACTTAACCTGGTCATGGACAGGTTTACATACTCTGACTAGCACAGCTGTAGAGTATGGATGGAGAACTTAACTGCAGCCAGGATGTCTGGGTTCCAGGCCACCTCTGTCCCTTAATATTTTTAGGACCTTGCACATATGACTTTACCTTTCTGTGCCTCAGTTTCCTTATCTGCAAAACGGGGTGGATAAAAGTACCTGCCTCATAGTATTACCATCATCATCACTGCTGTACCGCAGGATCTGTAATCTGTCCATTATCTCATCAGATCCTGCCACAAACACCATGAGGGAGGGAACAATTCCCATTTATTCATGAAAGCACTGAGGCTCACAGAGATTACTTTATTTGCCCAGGGTCCAGTAAATGGAGAAGACTGAATTCAAGTTCAAGTCTGTCTGACACCAACACCTTTATTCTTATGTGACTTTGAGCAGCTGACTTTACCTCTCCAAGCCTCAGTGCCTTATTTATAAACTGGAGCTAAGCAACACTCACTGCAAAGGACAGTTGTGAGGATGAGTGAGACAGTGAGCAAAGAGCTTAGCACAGTTTCCAGCACATCAGTTCCCCTCCCTCCGTCATAGTATTTGGCCTGCCTTCCTAATTTCCTTCCTTCCTCCCTGCCTTCCCTCCCTCTCTTATTCCTCCTTTCTTTTCTTCCCTCCTTCCTTCCTTCGTTCCTTTTGCCTCCTCTCATAAAGCCTATTGTGGACCCACAAAACTGGAGGGGACTGTTATGATTGTGTTTGTCCCCACCAAAGCTCATGTAGAAATTCAGTCCCCAATGGCGTTGGGAGGTGGGGCCTAGTCGAAGGTGTTTGGGTCATGGGGATGGATCCCCATGAATGGTTTGGTGCCATTCTCATGGTAGTGAGTGAGTTCTTGCTCTGGTGAAACTGGATTAGTCCCATGGGAATAGATTGGTTCCTGTGAGACTGTGTTCTTATAAAGCCAGGATGCCCCTGGGGTTTTATCTGCTTTCCCTTTGACTTTCTCCTTCATGTCATGATGCACCAGGAAAAAAGCTCTCACCAGAAGCTAGCACCTTGCCCTTGAACTTCCCAGCCTTTAGAACCCTGGACTAAGTAAAACTCTTTCCTCTGGCCGGGGGCAGTGGCTCATGCCACACCTGTATTAGCACTTTGGAAGGCTGAGGCAGGCGGATCACTTGAGGTCAGGAGTTTGAAACCAGCCTGGCCAACATGGTGAAACCCCATCTCTGCTAAAAACACTAAAAATCAGCTGGCTGTGTTGGCGGGTGCCTGTAATTCTAGCTACTTGGGAGCTGAGATGGGAGAATCACTTGAATCCGGGAGGGAGAGGTTGCAGTGAGCTGAGATCACACCACTGCACTCCAGCCTGGGAGACAGAGCAAGAGTCCATCTCAAAAACAAACAAACAAACAAAACCAACCTTTTCCTCTATGAATTACCCAGCCTAAGGTATTCTGTTATAGCAACACAAAAAAAGGACTAAAACTGGGACCTTAATGAAACTCCAGGCCAATATGGTCATTGAACTCTCAAAGGAACTAAGGCTCAGAGAGGTTAAAAAATCCACATGAAGTCACACAGCAGGTGAGTAGCAGATTCAGGAAAAGGACACAGACGTCTGACTCCCAGTTTGGTGCTCTTTCTGTAGGTGATGCTTAGAAGGCTCCTGAGTGAGTAGAAGGAGCTGCTGAGGCTGGGCCCTAAGGGAACCTTCTGACTCTCTGAATCCTCCCCTCAGCCTCATATTCCTGAAACCCAACCTGGAGACGCTGGACTTCTTTGACTTGCTGTGGATCGTGGGGATTGCAGACTTTGTTCTGAAGTACATCACCATCGCCCTCAAGTGCCTCATCGTGGCCCTGCCCAAGATCATCCTGGCCGTCAAGTCCAAGGTAGGCACTAGCTGTGGTCACCAGGTATCCCCAGTCACATGGATTATGCAGAAGATGCAGGGTGCCTTCTGAGGAGGAAAGAATGGATGAGGGTGGACTGATGTTGGCATATAAAATAAACAGAGCCTGAGTTCATGGCTCCTGTCACCCACCTCTTCTAATTACACGAAGCTGAGCATGGCTCTTTGTCATCATCACCTTGTCACACCTCTACCCTCCAAGTGCATTGCATAACGTAGGCTGTTCACAGCTACCCTTGATGCAATTTTCATCTACATTTCACCTGAGAGATGGAGAGAAAGCATGTTAGCATCCCTGGGTCCTACTTCTCCCAGGGAAGGAGATGCCTAATAGGTTTTGACTCTTTGTGGCTTCCAGGAGCTCATTTTATAAAGGGGACTGAGGCTCAGAAGGAAAGAGCTCCATGATTGATGGGTGATGTCTGCCACAGACACTGAGTGGGGAATTAGAGCAATGATGCTTTGCAGTGTACCATGTACCACCTGAGAGAGGGAAAAAAAAGCATGTTAGCATATTCTGGGTCCTGCTTCTCCCAGGGAAGGATAGCCCTAGTAGGTTTTGACTCTTTGTGGCTTCCAGGAGCTCATTTTATGATGGGAACTGAGGCTCAGAGGAAAGAGCTCCATGATTGATTAGCAATGTCTGCCACAGACGCTGGAGCAGGGAGTCGTAAGAACAACGACGCTTTGCAGTGTACCATAGAGAAAGGTCTCCAGGCTGGTGTTGGAATGAAGAGGTCTTGGGGGATAGCCATTAGAGTTCAGAGGACTGAGTAGGGCTCAGACAAGGTATCACCTGTAGGACATAGAGATGGCCAGTGGCTCTGTAAGGTGACCTAGAGGGAATCTGGACCAAAGCAGATGGAGTAAAGAATCTTGGAAGTCTCCTGCTTTCCATTCTGTAAAAGCAGCATCTTTCACATTCAGAAAGCTGAGAAGTGTCCCAGGCATTGCTTGGCAGCACAGCAGCTTGGAAGTGACCATCAGTCTTGAGTGGCAGCTGACCCAACCCATGATCCCAATCTTTGGGCCTGTTTAGGGCCTCCCACTTTTCATGTCAACTCCCTTCCTCCACTGCGTAATTTAACACAGTGGTCCCCAACCTTTTAGGCACCAGGAACCAGTTTCATAGAAGACAGTTTTTCCACGGATCAGGGTGGGGATGGTTTCGGGATGAAACTGTCCCACCTCAGATCATCAGGTATTGGATTCTCATAAGGAGCGTGCAGCCTACATCACCCCTCACGTGTGCAGTTCACAATAGGGTTTGCGCTCCTAGGAGAATCTACTGCCGCTGCTGACTTGATGGGAGGCAGAGCTCAGGTGGTAACGCTTGCTCACCTACTGTTCACCTCCTGCTGTGCGACCTGGTTCCTCACAGGCCACAAACCAGCACCAGTCTTCAGCCTTGGGATTGGGACCCCTGATTCATCTAATTGAGCCAAAATCCTAGGCTGCTAAGGTTTTCGTAGTTGAAGCCACAGCTCTGGTATCCAAAAGACAGTGCCAGGAAATCTAAAATGGAATACGGACCAAAAAAAAAAAAAAAAAAAATATGGAGAGATGTGGAGAAGAAAGGCCAGAGGGGAAACAACAGGCCTAGGAAAGTCCCCCTGTTTACCCTCCCCGAGACCATGATGACCAGAACCTTTTGCCCTTTGAGCTCGTGCAGGGTACCAGGTCGGCACTGCACTTGACACTGGAAAGCGGCTTGAATGGGCTGCACACGGTCATGTGCCTCCTCCTTATCCAATCAGCTGTTGCCAGGGGGAGGCAACGTCAGCTGGTGTGAAAAAACATGGCTGTCTAGGGAGGCTTTTTCAACTTGGGCCTTGGTTGAGCCAGGCAAAGCAATGAGGCGTAGTAGACCCATTTTCAAGAAGGAACTCAGGATCTTCCCCAAAGCCTGGGCCTCTTCTCATCGTTCTAGATCTCAGAGTGTCGCACCTCCCTCCACCCCATTGCTCGCATCAATAACCTGGAAAGTAGCATGGCCCGATAGCTGTGCCCATGGACTTTGGCATCAGACACATCGATGTTCAGATCCCAGCCATGTGCCTTTCCAGCTGTGTGACTTTAGGCAGGTGACAAAACCTAGTTTCCTCATCTGTCAACTGAGAATAGCGCCTTCCTCCAAAGTGCTCCCTTCATAAGAACTATTGATTGTGGGGAATATCAAGTGCTTTGCTCCACACCCTGCACCTAGTAATTGCTCAGTGAGTGATTCACAATACCTATGTTGTCTAATCTTCATGACTGCCAGCTCTGCACTGACCAGCTGTGCAATCTTGAATGAGTTACTTAGCTTCAGTGCTAAGTAACTCATCCATAAAATGGGATAATAGTTTTCCAGCTGAATGTCTTCCTCTGGCCCTTTCAGCTACCCCCTTCATCTTTCTCACCCTGCTCTCTGCCTGGGGGGCCGACCTGCATGAACTGTATCAATGGGTTCCTGTGCCCATCAGCTTCCAGTTGGGTTCAGCCAATGGGAAGCCCAAGAGGAGAGGGAGATAGGTATTTATGCCCCCAGCACATTAGTCTCCTATGGCTGCTGTGACAAATCACTACAAACTTAGTAGTTTAAAGCAACATTAATTTATTATCTTATCATTCTGGAGGTCAGAAATCCAAAATGGGTTTTACTGGGTCAAAATGAAGGTGTTAGCAGGGCCATGTTCTTCCTCCGTCTTCCGAGACAGTAATGGCAGGTTGAGCGTTCTCTCCCCTCTCTCTCTCTCTCTCTCTCTCTCTCCCCGTCACATCTCCGATCTCTGCCTTCGTTGTCGCATCTCCTGATTGTCACCCTCCTGCCTTCCTCTTATAAGGACCCTGCAATGACACAGGCCCTACTAGAGTAATCTAAGCTCATCTCCCATCCTTAATCACATCAGCAAAGTCTCTTTTGCCACGTAAGATAATATTCACAGGTTCCAGGGATTAAGGTGTGAACAGCATACTCACCTCAGCAGCACATATGCAAAAATTGGCATGATACAAAGATTATCATGGCCCCTGTGCAAGGATGACGCATAAATTCATGAAGCATTCTATGTATTTTTTCAACTAAAAACAAAAAATAGGGCCAAGTGTGGTGGCTCAATGGCTCAAACCTGTAGTCCCAATACTTTGGGAGGCTGAGGCAGGAATATTGCTTGAGGCCAGGAGTTTGAGACCAGCCTGGGCAAGACCAGCCTGCTGGCGACACCCTGTCTCTACTAAAAATTTTAAAAATTAGCTGGGTGTGGTGACACATGCCTGCGGTCCCAGCTATTTGGGAGGCCAAGGTGGGAGGACCACTTGAGGCCAGGAGCTTCAGGCTGCAGTGAGCCATGATCGTGCCACTGTACTCCAGCCTGGACAACAGAGTGAGACTCTGTCTCAAAATAAAAAAAATTTAAATTTACAAAAATGTAAATAAAAATAATTTTCTAAAAGATGTGGACATTTTTGGGGTGAGGGGAGCATTATGTTCCCTGCCACACCTGGTTTCCTCCCTCCCAAGTTACCATGGGTCAGTGCTGTTCCTAGTACTTCACACTCAGTGACTCATAGAATCTCTACAACATCTCGGGGAAGCGGACCCTGTTACTCCTACCATCCCCTTTCTCAGGTGCAGAAAATAAGTCTGAATACACAGTTCCTTTCACAGGCAGCTCCTCCAGACAGCTTTCCGTCCAGGTCTGCTAACTGTACCCTCCCCACACCCTCTGGACTAGACCACCCCCTGTTGGTTTCCCTAAACCCTGCCCACACCTTTGTAAATAGCACAGCTATTAAACTCTTCAATTACCTGATTTTAATAGGCCAGGACCCTACTCATTCTACACTGAGACTTCCCTCATGGCATGAACGGAGTTTATGAATATTCAGGGCTAATCTGGCTCATAGTAAGTGCTCAATACATGTTGGCTACCAGGGTGATGCTTTTAAATCACTGCTATTCCCATCTTTCCTCCTGCTGCTACTACCGCCCTACCCTTCCAGATACACACACTTCCCATTTTACAGACAAAGACATTGAGACTCAGAGACCCCTCAGTTAGATACTTGTCAGAACCAGGATTTGAACTCAGGTCTGCCTTATGCGAAGCCCTAGGGTTTCTCCCAGCTGTCTTACCTCTGAGAATCCTAGCCAGGTGATTGTTTTCATATGCTTTGTGTGATCCTATACTGGCTTCATGTTTTAGGGCTGGGAGGAAGCTTCTGGTTGGCTACCTCCTTGAACTATCTGCTCAGGCCTCTCTCCCTTGTTAGATAATGACCGGTCTGGCCAGTGAAGGTTTGAGAGCTACATTGTTGGCTTCCTGGGGACCACATATGTTGACCAGGAATAGGTTGCAGCCATCCAGGTGGACCAGCTCCTGCAAAGGGGCACAGGCCGCAGCCACCTGAGGTACAAGGCACATCACCCTCACTTAAGCAATGACACCCCTCCCTGCACCCAGCTAGAGCCAAGCTCTGACCACAGGAACCCAGGATAGGGAGGAGCTTGGACTGATACCAGAGTTGAGAAGTGGCAATGTCTTCCATTTTTCCTTAGCGTCTGTTGGCTGCTGGCATCTTATTGTCTCTCCACAGCCCACCAGGTCAGAGAGAGGAGCAGGACAGGCAGAGTCCGCAGAGTGGCATGTGCTAAGTGACACTTGAGAACAGATTGTCAACAAGGGATCATTTTTCTGCCTGTTCTATTAGGACCAGGAGTAACAACTATAATAACAAACCCTCAGAGGCCACTTAACTGTGTAATGACCACTGTCTGCAGTACTTTACATGTACAAACTCATTGAACCCCACATACCTGTGTACAGGGTCCTGTTATTATTACCATCCCATTTTCCCAGATGTAGAAAATACAGCACAGAGAGGTTCAGTGACTTGCCCAAGGCTACACAGCTAGAGTTGAAGAGCAAAGTCAGACCACCAGGCAGTCAGGCCCCTGAGTCTGAGCTCTTAGTCTCTCTGCTGTGGTCAGAACAGAGGCGCTGTCCACTTACTGAAGGAGTGGGGCATTGTACAGATTCACTTCTGTAAGGAGACTCAGAGCTGAGAATGCAAAGTTAGACCAAGGCCGCCAAGGGGCCTCCCTGGCTATCACTACAGCTCATGCTCTGTGGTCTGCAGCATCCACCGCATGTGCATCCTCCTCTTAACAATTCCCCAGTTCAGCTCCAGGGAGAAGGTCTGATTGGCCCAGGTCATTTTTTGTACCAGCTATTTCATAGGTCAGCAGCTGGCCAATGAATGGGCTGCACACGGTCATGTGCCTATTCCTTATCCAATTAGCTGTTGCCAAGGGGAAGCCATGTCAGCTGGTATGAAAAAACATGGCTGCCTAGGGGGCTCGTTCAGTTGGGGCCTGGATTGAGCCAGGCAAAACAATGAGGCATAGTAGACCCATTTTCAAGAAGGAACTCAGGATCTTCCCCAAAGCCTGGGCCTCTTCTCATTGTTCTAGATTTCAGAGTGTAGCACCACCCCATTGCTCACATCAACAACCTGGAAAGGACCTCTCACTCTTCCTCTTTCTTCCTTGCTTCTTCCTGTCAGTAACCAAGTTCTGTTCATTTTGCTTCCTCAATGATGTAGGAGCCCATCCTCCTTCAATATCTCCACTGCCACCACCCTAGTGCTCGCCACCATGAGACCAAAGTAGTCTCCCTCTATCTGTCCACTCCAGCCCCGACACCTCATTCTTATCCCTGCAAGGAGCAGGATTCTAAAAGAACATTAATCTGATTGTCCTCTCCTTTCACTTCCCCTCACCTCCACAACTTAAGCCCTCTAGGGTCTGCCCTTGTGCTCAGGACAAAGACCAAGCTCCACATGCAGACTACAAAGCCTACTCAGCCCGCCCCTGCCACCAGCATCGCCCCCTGCCACTCCTTGGCTCGCCTGTTTCTTCCCTCTGCCCTCCTCCCTCCTGTCTCCGCCTCTTACGCATGCCCTTGGGACCCCCAGAGATGCTTCTCCTCCAAAGGATCCTTGAGGCTTCAGTTCAGAAGTCTCTTCTAGATCCCCCTAAGTCCAATTCTTTCATAGCTTTTCTGATTACCGTGTGTGTGTGTGTGTGTGTGTGTGTGTGTGTGTTTGAGACAAGGTCTTACTCTGTTGCCCAGGCTGGAGTGCAGAGACGCAACCACAGTTCACTGAAGCCTCAACCTCCCAGCTCAAGCCATCCCGCCAGCTCAGCCTCCTGAGTGGCTGGGATTACTCAATGCACCACCATGCCAGGCTAATTTTTTTATTCTTCTTAGGGATGGAGTCTCACTTTGTTGCCCAGGCTAGTCTTGAACTCCTGGGCTCAAGATTTTCCTGCTTCAACCTCCCAAAGTACTTGTGTGATTATTACGTTTGTTCCTGTCTCCTCACTATCTGGAAAGTCTGTTTGCCCACCAGTGTATCTGTGAGACCTGGCCCAGCATTGGGCACTGGGCAGAGCTCTGTAAATGGTGAGTAAGTGAAATGGCAGAGAAACTGAAGTTAGCTCAATCCTGCCCTCTGCCTTCTGGTTTATTTTCAGCAGACAAAACAGGAAAGCTGGGCATGGTGGCTCACACCTGTAATCCCAGCACCTTGGGAGGCCAAGGCTGGCGGACTGATTGCTTGAGCTCACGAGTTTGAGAACAGCCAGGGCACCACGGTGAAACCCCATCTCAACAAAAAATACAAAAAAAAAAAAAAAATTGGCCGGCCATGCTTTACATGACTGTAGTCCCAGCTACTGAGGAAGCTGAGGTGGGAGGATTGCTTGAGCCCAAGAGGCAGAGGTTGCAACGAGCTGAGATTGTGCCACTGCACTCCAGCTTGGGCAATAGAGCCAGCCTCTCAGTGTTCTTTGAGGGGGGTACTGGTTATTCTTATCGATGGATGAGGAGATGGAGGTAGATCAGGTACTTCTTTTTTTTTTTTTTTAGATGGGGTTTTGCTTTTGTCCCCCAAGGCTGGAGTGCAATGGCGTGACCTCAGCTCATTGCAACCTCCGATTCTCAGGTTCAAGTGATTCTCCTGCCTCAGCCTCCTGAGTTGCTGGGATTACAGGCACACACTACCACACCCGGTTAATTTTTTGTATTTTTACTAGAGACAGGATTTCACCATGTTGGCCAGACCGGTCTCAAACTTCTGACCTCAAGTGATCCACCTGCCTCGGCCTCCCAAACTGCTGGGATTACAGGCATGAGCCACCGCTCCCAGCTGAGATCAGGTAGCTCTTATAGTCATGCAACTGCTTCGTGGTGGGGTCAGGATGACAGCACAGGTCTTTACAACTTCCAGACTCCAGCTCTGCCCCAAAGGAATAGGTCTGGGACAAGATAAGGCGGCAGGCATTTGATGCTGGCTCATCACCTGGTGCCTTCTGGGTTCTGTCTAGATACTTTCTCATAGTCCAACTCTTCCAAAGCTCTCAATACCCCTATGAGATAGAATTCACTGTCACCTCTTTCTGGATGAAAAACTATCAGTTTCCTGTGGTTGCAATAACAAATTACCACAAACTTGGTGGTTGGAAACAACAGAAATCTGTTCTCTCACAGTTCTGGAAGCCAGAAATCCAAAATCGATGTCACTGAGCCAAAATCAAGGTGTCAGCAGGGCTGCACTCCCTCCGGAGTCTCAAGGAGAGAATCAGATCCTTGCCTCTTTGGGCTTCTGATGGCTCCTGGTGTCCTTGGCTTGTGGCTGCGTCACTCCAGTCTCTGCCCCTGTGGCCACATGGTCTCCTTTTCTGTGAATGATGTCTCCCTCTGCCTCTCTCTTATAAGGATACATGTGATGGTGTTTTAGATCCAGCTAGATAAGGCAGGGAAAGCTCCCCATGCCAATATCTTAATCACATCTGCAAAGACGTGGTGATTTTCTAAATAATGTCACATTCACAGCTTCCAGGTATCCTTGAGTGGCCATTATTTCCTTTATTGTACTGAGGCTCAAAGAGAGGTGAGATAATTTGTCCAAAAAACACCCGGTTGCTCAGTTATAGAATCAAAATGAAAATCGAAGTCTTCCAAATCCCAAGGCCATGGCCACTTCTGAGGACCAGGAGATCATCTGCGAGATCAGCCAGGTGCTGGAGGGCCTGGGCCATTCCTAACCTGCAATTTTCCAGCCATGATACCTTGAGCAAGTCACTTAACGTGAGCATCTTCCTCCTGAAGAAAGCTGAGATGTTAACAGTAGCGTTCTTGAGATACCGTAAAGGTAAACAGTGGCTCATACCTGTAATCCTTGCTTTGGGAGGCCAAAGTGAGAGGGTTGCTTGAGGCCAGGCGTTTGAGACTAGCCTGGGCAACACAGCAAGATGCCATCTTTATAAAATGCAGATCAGTTTGCTGGGCATGGTGGCGCGCACCTGTAGTCTCAGCCATTTGAGAGGCTGAGGTGGGAGGATCGCTTGGGCCCAGGAGTTGAGGTTGCAGTGAGCCATGATCATGTCACTGCACTCAGCCTGGGCAACAGAGGGAAATTTTTTATTTAAAAAAAAGAAAAAAAAAAAAGGAAAGAAAAGAAAAAGATATCCTTTTTTTCTTTCTTTTGCTGTTTCTTTCTTTCTTTCTCCTTTTCTCTCTTTTTCTAAAAAAAAAAAAAAAAAAAAAAGAAAAGAAAAAGATATAATATGTGTGGATGAAATGAAGAATTATCACCTGGAGAGGAGGCAGGTGAGGCTTTGTGGACCATCCCCATGGGTCCCACCTCCCTGTGTGGTATACTTATCCCACTCCCTCTTTCCCTCCCTTACTCTGGTTTTTGGTGCTCCAGACAGACCCTACTTCTTTTGCTTCTTTAGACTCATTACCTCACCCCACTCTGCAGCATCCCTATGTGTTAGATGCTCTTCTTATCCCATTTTCCAGATGAGAAAATTGAGGCACTGAGATGTTGGAAAACTAGCCTAAAAGCTCTAGAGTGGGCTGTTTGCTGCCCTGTCTCCCCCCTGTACCTACTGATTCATCTGCCTCAAAGACCCTTCCCTCCTTCTCATGTCTTGATAACTTGTGTTCTCTCTGCAGATCACTGCCTCTTAGAAACCTTCCCTGCCTCTTCAGGCTAGGGATGTGCTCCCACGAAGAGTCCTACAGTACCCTCTACTTCCCCTGTTCCAGCACCCATCACCCTGACTGTAATTGTTCATTTAATTGTCTGGCTTCTCTGCTTGATTGTAACCTCTGTGACAGCAGAAAATGAATACATCTAGCTTGTATGTTGATGGATCACCAGTATCTGCTGTATACTCAAATGTGTTCATTGTATGTATGTAAGTATGTATATACGTGTGTTTGAGTGGGTAGATGGATGGATGAATGGCTATATAGGTAGGTAGATAGATGAATTAGATGACCGTCTGGGAAGTCTGGTGGATGGGTGGATGGATAAATGGAAGGAGAGTAGGTGGATGGATGGATGGTTGGATGAATGGGTGAGTGGATGAGTAAATAGGAGGAGAGTGATAGATGGATGGTGGATGGATGGATAAATGGGAGGAGAGTGGATGGATAGATAGATGGATGGATGAATGGGAGGAGAGTGGATAGATGAATGGTTAGATTGGTGGATTAATGGATGGTGGATGGATGGATAAATGGGAGGAGAGTGGATAGATGGATAGATGGAAAAATGGGAGGAGAATGAATGGATGGGTGGATGGATGGGTAAATGGAAGGAGAGTGGATGGATGGATGGATGGGTGGATGGGTAAATGGGAGGAGAGTGGAGAGATGAATGGTTAGATTGGTGGATAGATGGTGGATGACGGATAATGGGAGGAGAGTGGATGGATGGATGGGTAAATGGAGGGTGGGTGGATGGATGGATGGATGGATGGGTAAATGGAAGGAGAGTGGCTAGATGGATGGATGGGAGGAGAGTGGATAGATGAATGGTTAGATTGGTGGATGGATGGATGGCGGATGAATGGATAAATGAGAGGAGAGTGAATGGATGGATGGATGGATGGGTAAATGGAAGGAGAGTGGATGGATTGGTGGATGGGTAAATGGAAGGAGAGTGGATGGATGGGTGGATGGGTAAATGGAAGGAGAGTGGATGGATGGGTGGGTGGATGGATAATGGTAGGAGAGTGATGGGTAGATGGATGGTGGTTGGATGGATGGATGGATGGGAGGAGAGTGAATGGATGGATGGTGGATGGATGGGTGGGTGGATGGATGGATGGATGGATGGATAAATGGGAGTAGAGTAGTTGGATAGTTAGTCTAATCAGTTATAATAACTCACTACTTCCTCTTATAGGAACAGCGAGAGCTTGGATTTCATTCTCAGCTCATCTCAAACCTCTTATAGTTGGTAGATATCAAAGCACTTCTTTCGTGAAGACACAGAAAACTATAAGCAAAGTAGTGCTCACTTCTCTCTGCTAGAAAAGACCATATAGGGCCTTTGAAAGAAATCTGACAGCCACACTCATAATAATAAACATGACTGAATATTGCTGAGCACTTACTATGAAGCAGCATGTTAAGCAATGCCATTTGTTCAAGAAATATTTACTAAATGCCAGCTATATGCCCCACTCTGTTCTAGACTTCGAGGATACATCAGTGAACCAGTAAATACAAATCCCTGTATTCCTGGAGTTTATAGCCTCCCAAAGACATTGTCTCATTTAATCTTAACAGTCCTGGGAGGATAGATGCTGTTGATATCTCTTTTCACAGAGAGGAAACTGAGTTAAATAACTTGCCAGAGTGCAAACCTTGCAGTACCAACACTCACCACAGTGGGAGCAGGCAGTGTAGGGCAGGGCTCTAATTCATTTCCATCTGATGTCAGCCTTATCAGGGAAGTACTGTTGTCTTGATTTTTTGTTTTCTTATTGAGATACAATTGACCTCACATAAAATTAATCATTAGGCTGGGTGTAGTGGCCCATGCCTGTAGTCTTAGCACTTGGGAGGCCAACTTAGGAGGATCTCTTGAGCCCAGGAGTTCAAGACCAGCTTGGACAACATGGTGAAACCCTGTCTCTAGCAAAATACAAAGATTTAGCTGGGTATGGTGGCACTCACCTGTATTCCCAGCTACTTGGGAGACTGAAGTGGGAGGATCACTTGAACCCAGAGGTTGAGGCTGCTGCAATGAGCCCTGATTGCAGCACTGCACTCCAGCCTGGGCGACAAAGGAAGACCTTGTCTCAAAAAAATAAAGTAAAATTGGGGGGTACATGGCTCACACCTGTAATCCCAGCACTTTGGGAGGCTAAGGTGGGTGAATCACAAGGTCGAGAGTTCAAGACCAGCCTGGCCAAGATGACGAAACCCCGTCTCTACTAAAAATACAAAAATATTAGCTGGGCGCAGTGGCAGGTACCTGTAATCCCTTGATGAACCTTGAAAACACAGCACGTAGTAAGATAAGCCAGACACGAAAGGCCACATAGTGTGTTATTCCACTTACACACAATGTCCAGCATAGGCAAATCCATAGCGACGAAAAGCAGATTGGCAGCTGCCAGGAGTCTGCGGGAAGCAGGGATGGAATGTGACTGCTTAGCCGGGACCAGGTTTCCTTCTGGTGTGATGAGAATGTCTTGGAACTAGACAGAGGTGGTGGTTGTACAACACTGTGAACGTACTGAATGGCATACTCTAAAATGATTAATGGTTTATTTTTATTTTTATTATTTTGTTTTTTTGAGACAATCTCACTTTGTCACCCAAGCTGGAATGCAGTGGCACGACCTTGGCTCATTGAAACCTCTGCTGCCCAGGTTCAAGTGATTCTCCTGCCTCAGCCTCCCAAGTAGCTGGGATTACAGCTCACACGTGGCTATGTGGAGATTTGAACTCAGGCAGTGCCCCCGCTCCAGAACTGCTGCCCTGAGTTATTAGACTGTACTCCCTTCCACATATGTTCTCTGAATTCATTTGGAAAATCTTCTTTCTTTCTTTATTTTATTTTTTTTTTTTTTGAGACAGAGTCTCTCTGTTGCCCAAGCTGGAGTTCAGTGGCACAGTTTTGGCTCACAGCAACCTCCACCTCCCAGGTTCAAGTGATTCTCCTGCCTCAGTCTCCCGAGTAGCTGGGATTACAGGCATGTGCCATCACCACGCCTGGCTAATTTTTGTATTTTTAGTAGAGATGGGGTTTTGCCATGTTGGCCAGGCTGGTCTCAAACTCCTGACCTCAGGTGATCTGCCCACCTTGGCCTCCCAAAGTGCTGGGATTACAGATGTGAACCATTGCACCCAGCCTGGAAAATTTCTGAGAATTAATCACAGACACAAGTCTTGATAAACCATTCATATAAAAGTCCCCCAAGTCCAGGCCAGAGCTACCTTACTTCCTTCTCCTTGAAACGGACACTGCTGGGGACGAGGGGGCGGGGATGGACCCAGCACCCCTTTCTTGCACCTCTGAGTTGTGGGCGACAGTTATTAATGCCTCCCTGGCAACTGTCCAGCTCCCTTTTTTTGATGATTATTATTTTATTCAGCGAGATTAATGTGCCAGGTCAGAGCGTAATCCAGCCTGTAGAAAGTGATGTGAATAGTCTTCCCCAAGATAAATTGCAGGCTTGGAAAAGGTTCACAGCCTTTCCTTGCCTGTCTGAGTGCTCTCCCGAATCCTCATCAATCCTTGTCTGGGAAGAAGAAAAGGATGGGTCTTCATCTGCAGCTGGGGTGGGGATGCGGGGGAAAGACACATTTGTCAGAGACCCCCTAATGGCTCACAGCACAGATGCTCTTTCCTGGGCCTCTGCACCATCCACTGAGAGGGTGGGTTGGCTTTTAATATTATAATTATTATATTGAAAACGCTTTTGGTATTTGGGTTGGTTGATGGCCCTGATGTGAGGCTGAGTGAGCCACCTTGTCTGGGGACTTTGGGAATCTCTCCATTTTCTGCTTTTTCTTAATCATCCCACTGCCAACGCCAATTCCCACATGACTTGCAATGCTGGAGGGTCCGTCTGGAATCCTCACACCTGGGTCTTCTAGGAGAACTGTGCTCACTGGCCAGCCAAGACAAGTTAAAGATGGCATCGAAGAATCTTCAACCTCAACCCCAGAACCATCACACTGGCTGGGTGTCTTGAGCTGCCACTTGTCATTATACATACAGATAGCTTTTTTTTTTTTTTTTTTTTTTTTTTTTTTTTTGAGGCAGGGTCTCATTGCTGTTGTCCAGGCTGTAGTGCAGTGGCCTAATCTCGGCTCACCGCAGCCTCAACCTCCCAGACTCCAGTGACCCTCCCACCTCAGTACCCCACATGCCACCACACCCAGCTAACTTTTAAATTTTTTGTAGAGACGAGGTCTCACTGTCTTGCCCCGGGCTGGTCTCGAACTCTTGGGCTCAAGCGGCTTCCCACTTCGGCCTCCCAAAGTGTTGGGATTATAGGCGTGGGCCACTGTGTCTGGTTTAGGTAACTTCTGTGTGACTCATAGGTCTTGCACTTGCCTGGCCTGGCTCCTCCTTTACCTGTCTGACGTTGTCACCCACGACTCTGTCTGTTGCTCACTTGGGACCAGCCATGATGGTGACTTCTCAGTGCCTCCAGAGCACCCAGCACCTTTCTTCTCAGGGTTTTGCTCTTGCTCTTCCCTCTCGTGAGCCGTTTTTTGCCTAATGTTCCCATGGGTGTCTCCTTCCTGTCATTCGGATCTTGACTCCAATGTCACCACCTCTGAAAATTCCTCCCTAACCGCCCTGCTGAGAGTGGTTTTCCCTGCCCTGCACTATTCCACCATCATTTTATATCCTTCCCAGCATGTACCAGTATCTGAAACAATCAGATTGTCTTTATTAATTTTCTGTCCTTCCCCACGAGATAGTGAACTCAAAAAGACCTAGGGGTCTTTGCTCTTGACTCACAGGGAGTGTACCACTGTGGGCTGAACTCAGAGCTTCAGTGGGGCGCTGTGGCTCATGCCTATAATCCCAGCACTTTGGGAGGCTGAGGTGGGAGGATCACTTGAGCTCAGGAGTTCAAGACCAGCCTGGCAACATAGTGAGACCCCATCTCTACAAAAAATTAAAAACTTATCCAAGCATGCTGTCGTGCACTGGTAGTCCCAGCTACTCAGGAGGCAGAGGTAGGAAGATTGCTTGAGCCAAGGAGGTTGAGGCTGCAGCGAGCCGTGACTGTGCCACTGCACCCCAATCTGAGCAACAGAATGAGACCCTGTCCACCCCAAAAAAAAAGCCTCATATTAATGATCTATTAGATGGTTTCAAACCAGGCCAGGGCTGGGTGTAGTGGCTCATGCCTGTAATCCCAACATTTTGGGAGGCGGAGGCAGGCAGATCCCTTGAGGGCAGGAGTTTGAGACTAGCCTAGCGAACATAGCAAAACCCTGTCTCGACTAAAAATACAAAAATTAGTTGCACGTAGTGGTGCACACCTGCAGTCCCAGCTACTTGGGAGGCTGAGGGGGGAGGATCACTTGAACCCAGGAGGTAGAGGTTGTAGTGAGCCAAGACTGTGCTACTGCACTCCAGCCTGGGTGACTCAAAAAATAAAGAAAAACAAAAACCCAAAACTAGGCCTGCTTATTTCCCACCACATAGAGTTCTCCTCAGCTGCTGCTCCTGTCTCACCAATTCCGCTGATGTTATTCAGGGCCTGTTTGCTTGCAGGGTCAGTGCTAGATCCTGAGAATATAAAAATAAGTAAGACATCACTTTGTCCACTTACTTGATACTCTGTGAATGAAACTTGGTTTTATATTAATCTAACCCAAACCTAGGTAAGAAGGCAAATCCTCTGTCCCAGAAATATACATAGAAACATATCATATACGCCTACTCCTATAATACTAATACTAATTATTCAACATTTGACGTGTCCACACTGCCTCTTCCTTTTATGAAATGAAGGCTGGGTGCAGTGGCTCATGCCTGTAATCCCAGCACTTTGAGAGGCCGAAGCAGGTGGATCACCTGACGTCAGGAGTTCGACACCAGCCTAGCCAACATGGTGAAACCCCATCTGTACCAAAAAAATACAAAAACTAGTTGGGCGTGGCAGTATATGCCTATAATCCCAGCTACTCCAGAGACTGTGGCAGGAGAATTGCTTGAACCCAGGAGGCGAAGGTTGCAGTGAGCCAAGGTTGTGCCACTGCATTCCAGCCTGGGCGACAGAGTGAGACTCCATCTCTAAAAAAAAAAAGAAGTTCCCCTTTCCCCAAGATTCCAGAGCTCTGCTGTCTAATATTAGTTATAGGCCACATGTGTCTCTCTAAATTTAAATTAATTATGTTTAAAATTGAGTTCCTCAGTCGCACCAACCACGTTTCAAGGACTCAAATGCAGACATGGTTCACAGCTACTGGGGTGGACAACACAGAGGTAGAACATTTCTATCCATGCAGAAAGCACTATTCTAGAATGTTCTTAGGACAGAGTTTAGTTCAGCTTCCCAAAAGTAAAGGTTTCAGATGGAGAAACATAAAAGTGGGCTTTTCTCTAAGAACTCTCTACAAGTCCTTTGTGCAGGGAGACAATACTGCAGAATAGAAAGAACACAGGCCACGCTGGGTGCCATAGCTCATGCCTGTAATCCCAGCACTTTGAGAGGCTGAGGTGGGCAGATCACAAGGTTAGGAGTTCAAGACCAGCCTGGCCAACATAGTGAAACCCCATCTTTACTAAAAATACAAAAATTAGCCAGGCATGGGTGGCATTCGCCTGTAGTCCCAGCTACTCGGGAGGCTGAGGCAGGAGAATCGCTTGAACCCTGGAGGTAGAGGTTATGGTGAACTGAGACTGCGCCACTGCACTCCAGCCTGGGCAACAGATCAAGACTCCATCTCAAACAGAAAAAAAAAAACACAGGTTGGAAACAATGAAACTGGGTTCAGATCCTGGCTTCCTGACTTATTCCTCAGATAACTTTGGGTACTCTTGAAGCTCCCAGCTTCTTGATCTCTCCAGTAGTCATTTCTTTTTTCTTTTTTTTTTTTAATTTTGAGACAGAGTCTCACTCTGTCACCTAGCCTGGAGTATAGTGGTGCAATCCCAGTGCACTGAAACCTCCGCCTCCCAGGTTCGAGAGATTCTCCTGCCTCAGCCTCCCCAGTAGCTGAGATTGCAGGCACCCACCACCATGCCCAGCTAATTTTTGTATTTTTAGTAGAGAAGGGTTTTTACCATGTTGGCCAGGGTGATCTTGAACTCCTGACCTCCAGTGATCTACCTGCCTCGGCCTCCCAAAGTGCTGGGATTACAAGTGTGAGCCACCGTGCCCAGCCTCTCCAGTGGTCATTTCTCTCTCTTAAGGGTTGTCATAAGGGGCAAGATCAGGTATCTAGTTGCTGGGTGGTTACTAGGACTGGTTGTATCAGAAACAAGGAGAGGCATAGCTGAACCGATTTCTCTGAATAACACAACATTTGACCAACTTGCTATCTTTTGCATAAGGATAAGGAGGAGGAAGCCATTCCATATCCTAAATCATCTTAACTAAGTTCTAGCTCAGTAGGCACAGCCAAATCCCTGGACAAGAGGTTCCAGTAGGGTGAAATTCCATGAGCTCTCAATGCTATTGGTTTTTCTGTAAGCACAGGAGAGGGAGGTGGGGGAGGTGCACAAAAATAAGAAAGGTGGTTTTCTCTGACATGAGAGCCAAGAGGATTCATGGGGCTTTTGGTGCCATTAAAACTCCTACATTTGGCTTGGCACAGTGGCTCATGCCTATAATCCCAACACTTTGGGGCTAAGGCAGGCAGATCACCTGAGGTCAGGAGTTTGAGACCAGCCTGACCAACATGGAGAAATCCAGTCTCTACTAAAAACACAAAATTAGCCTGGTGTGGTGGTGCATGCCTGTAATTCTACTCAGGAGGCTGAGGCAGGAGAATCACTTGAACCAGGAGGTGGAGGTTGCCGTGAGCCGAGATCGCGCCCTTGCACTCCAGCCTGGGTAACAAGAGAGAAACTCCGTCTCAAAAAAAAAAAAAAAAAAAAAATCCCTACGTTTTCTGAGCCCTGGACCCAGCACTTTTGCTCTCAAAGTGGTTTCCCATTGATGGAGGCGTCTTCGCTCCTGGAGGTCATGCCTTCCCCTCTGCCCACCTGCTCTCCTCCCAATCAGACATCTGTCTATGCCAGGGCACGTCTGAGTATTCTAGGTCTCAGCTGTGGTTTTGGCTGCGTAACATTCTGTGTGTAAAGACACAAGTGCCACATCCTGGAATAAGAACTTCAGGAGGGGCCAGCTATACTTGTTCCAACTACCCACACACGGGAGCTGGAAGAGGCTTAAGGAGTGATTCCCAACTAGGGGGATGTGACAGTTTCTGGAGTCATTTTTAGTAACCATCATTGGGGTGGTGCTATTGGTATTTAGTGGACAGAGACCGGGGTGCTGCTGGATATCCTACAGTACACAGGACAGCCCCCCACTGCAACCAAGAATTATCCAGCCTTACATGTCAGTAGTGCTGAAGTTGAGAAACTCTGGGTTAAATGTGTTCCCTGTGGCTCTGAGTCAGGTCCCTGAATGTTGTGGACTGAACTGTGCCCCCCGAAAGATATATGTTGGAGTCCAAACCCCAGGACCTTAGAATTTGGCTATATTTGGAAATAGTGTCTATAAAGACAGCCAGACGTGGTACCTCACACCTGTAATCCCAGCACTTTGGGAGGCCAAGGCAGGTGAATCACTTGAGGTCAGAAGTTTGAGACCAGCCTGGCCAACATGGTGAAACTCCTTCTCTACTAAAAATACAAAAATTAGTCGGGTGTGGTGGTGAGCGCCTGTGATCCCAGTACTTGGGAGGCTGAGGCAGGAGAATCACTTGAACCTGGGAGGTGGAGGTTTCAGCTGAGATGATGCCACTGCACTCTAGCCTGGGCAACAGAGCGAGACTCTGTCTCAAACAACAACAAAAAAAGTAATTAAGTTAGAATGAGGTCACTAGTGAAGCAGGGCAGGTAAGCCCCACAGAAGGACTTGGACCGTGAGGGTCCTTGGCTTTGCCCAAGAAAGAATTCAAGGGTGAGCCAGTGGTAGGGTAGAAGATGGTAGCTTTATTGAAGAGGCATGACAGCTCAAGCCATGTTACAGCACTGCAACTGCTCCTGCAGAGCAGGGCTGCCCCATAGGCAGAGAGTAGCACCTCAGGGCAGCTTTGCAGTCATATTTATGCCTATTTTTAATCATATGTAGATTAAAGGGCAGTGTATACAGAAATGTCCAGGGAAGGGGTGGTTATTTGTGGGTCATTGGGTCATGGTCATGGAGAGGGGTAGTACCTCCTGGGTGCTGCCATGGCAATGGCAAACTGATATGGCACACTGGTGGGCATGGCTTATGGAAAGCTGCTTCCCCGGTCCCTATTCTAAGTAGCTCTTCATTTGGCCCTGTATCTGAGCCTGGAGTCAAGTTCCATCTCCTACCTCACTAGGATGGGCCCTGGTCCGATAGGACTGGTCTCCTTGTAAGAAGAGGAGATTGAGACACAGACAGGTACAGAAGAAAGATCACGTGAGGACACAGGGAGAAAGCGGCCACCTACAAGCCAAGGGGAGAGAGGCTTCAGAAGGAGCCAGCCGTGCCAACACCTTAAACTCTGGCTTCCAGCCTCCAGAACTGGGAGGAAAGAAATTTCTGTTGTTTAAGGCACCCAGTGTGTGAGCTCTATTATGACATTCCTAGGGAACTAGTCCACCCGCAGATCAGCTTAGCTGCAGTCCTTTTCTCTTTTGAGAGTGTTTCTGCATCCATTCAAATGTTTCCCAACTTTTCTTCTTTTTATTTTCAGAAAGAGTCTTGCTCTGTTGCCTAGGCTGGAGTTCAGTGGCACGATCTCAGCTTGCTGCAACCTCCGCCTGAGTATCTAGGATTACAGGTCCACAACACCATGCCCAGCTAAGTTTTGTATTTTTAGTAGAGGTGGGGTTTCACCACGTTGGCCAAGCTTGTCTCAAACTCCTGACCTCGTGATCTGCCCACCTCGACCTCCCAAAGTGCTGGGATTACAGGCATGAGCCACTGCACCTGGCCCCAACTTGTTTTTGTTTTTGTTTTGAGATGAAGTCTCACTCTGTCACCCAGGTTGGAGTGCAGCGGCATAATAGCTCACTGCAACCTCTACCTCCGAGGTTCAAGTGATTCTCGAGCCTCCGCCTCCCAAGTAGCTGGGACTGCAGGTGTAAGCCACCACACTCGGCTACTTTTTGTAATTTTAGTACAGACTAAGTTTCACCATATTGGCCAGGCTGCTCTCAAACTCCTGACCTCAGGTGATCCACCTGCCTCAGCCTCCCAAAGTGCTGGGATTACAGATGTGAGCCACCGCACCTGGCTTGTTTCCCAACTTTTAACCACTGTCAAATTATTGAGGATACTTTATTTTTTAATAGGTAGTACCATCACAAGGTTCAAAGGTCAAAACCTTAAAAACAGAATATGATGAAATGTCTCCTTTCCCTCATGGCCCCAGACACCCACTTCCCAACCTAGAGGATGTAGTATTACCCCTGGATCTTTTCATAGCTGTTATATACACATAGAAGCAAGCCAGGCACAGCAGCTCACTCTTGTAATTCCAGCACTTTGGGAGGCTAAGGCAGGTGGGTCACTTGAGGCCAGGAATTTAAGACCAGGCTGACCAACATGGCAAAACCCCATCCCTACTAAAAATACAAAATTTAGCCAGGCATGATGGTACATACCTGTAATTCCAGCTGCTTGGGAGGCTGAGGCACAAGAATGGCTTGAACCTGGGAGGCAGAGGTTGCAGTGAGCCAAGATTATGCCGCCACACTCCAGCCTGGTCCACAGAGCATGACTCTGTCTAAAAAAAAAAAAAAGGAGAAGCAAATATATGTGTATGTTCTTTTTACTCACCTTTATGTATTCAAATGGTATGGTAACATTCCATATACAGCACCCACCTTGCTTTTATTACCTCCTATCAGTCTTGGAGATTGTTCTGGATAAATACATAGAGAAAACACTGCACAGTGGTTAAATATGTGGACCCAGGAGCCAGATTGCCTGTGTTCAAATCCTGTTTGAGAAACCCTTTGCCATTTACCAGCTTTGGAACCTTAGCAAGGTAGTTTGCATCTCTTGGCATTCATTTTCTCATCTGTATAATGGAATCATAATAGTACCTATCTGTATGATTATTATTATTTGAGACAGGGTCTCAATCTGTCAGCCAGTTTGAAGTGCAATGGCATGATCTTAGTTCACTGCAAGCTCAGCCTCCCAGGCTCAAGTGATTCTCCCACCTCAGCTTCCTGAGTAGCTGGGACCATAGATGTGTGCCACTATGCCCAGGTAATTTTTCATGTATTTCTTTCTTTGGTAAAGACAAGGTTTCACCATGTTGCCCAGGTTGGGCTCAAACACCTGAGCTCAAGTAATTTACCTGCCTCAGCCTCCCTGAGTGCTAGGATTACAGAGATGAGCCTCTGTGCCCGGTCCAATCCTAATAGTACCTATCTGTCTTAGTTTTCATTTACTGCCTAACAAATGACCAGTGACTTAGCTGCTTAGAAAACACTTATTTCTTAGTTCACATTTATTAGGTTAGCAGTCCAGGTGGGCTTTTGAGTTTTCTAGAATGGATCTCACAAGGCCAAAATCAAGGTGTTGGCCAGGCTGGGCTCTTATCTGGAGGTTCTGGAGACAAATCTACTTCCAGACTTATTAAAGTTGTTGGCAGAATCAGTTCTGTATGGTTGTAGGACTTGAGGTCCCCCATCCTTGGTGGCGCCAACTAGGTCACTCTCAGCTCCTAGAAGCCACTCTCTAGGCCTTGTATGCAGTTGCCACCATCTTCAAGCCAAAAGCAGAGTGCTAGTTCTTGTGTTTGACATCTCTCTGACTTACTTCTCCCCCAGCCCAAGAAAACTCTGCTTTTGAAGGGCTTAGGTGATTAGATTAGACTCACTGGGACAGCCTTCCTTCTAACCAACTAAAGGGTAACTGATTGGTCACCTCAATTATATCTGCAAAATCCTTTTTACCGTATGGCCTGTAATATGAACCAGATGTGATAGCTCATTACCTTCACAGTCCTGGGCATTAAGATGGGAAATTTGGTGGGTGCCCACCACACTACCTCAGAGGGTTATTGTGAAAATACAATTACACATCTCCTAGTATGCAATATATACAAGTTAGCTGTATGTTTTTTAACAGCTGGTTGTGCATATTATGGAATTTGTTTGGATTTATCAAGGATTTTTTTTATTTTTATTATTATTTATTTATTTATTTTGAGACAGAGTTTTGCTCTTGTTGCCCAGGCTAGAGTACAATGGTGCATTCTCGGCTCACCGCAACCTCCGCCTCCTGGGTTCAGGAAATTCTCCTGTCTCAGCCTCCCAAGTAGCTGGGATTACAGGTGTGTGCCACCATGTCCGGCTAATTTTTTGTATTTTTAGTAGAGACGGGGTTTCACCATGTTGGCCAGAATGGTCTTGATCTCCTGACCTCATGATCTACCTGCCTCAGCCTCCCAAAGTGCTGGGATTACAGGCATGAGCCACCGGCTTTTTAAAGGGATTCCTCAGCTGGGCATGATGACTCATGCCTATAATCCCTTTTTTGGTAGAGACAGGGTTTCACCATGGGAGGCCAATGTGGGCAGATCACCTGAGGTCACCTCGTCTCTACTAAAAATATGTACCTGTCCCTTGGAACTTCCAGTGCAGTGATGAAAATTATGACTTGGATAATTAGGCGTAATGTGGTGATACAGTCTGGGTGTTTGTCCCCTCCACATCTCATGTTGAAATGTGATTCCTCAATGTTGGAGGTGGTGCCTAGTAGCAGGTGTTTGGGTCATGGGGTTGAATCTCACGTGAATGACGTGGTATCCTCCCCAAGGTAGTGAGTGAGTTCTTGCTCTATTAGCTCATGCACGAGTTGACTGTTTAAAAGAGCCTGACATCTCTTTTGCTAGCTCTCTTACCATGTGACACACCCGCTTCGCTTCACCTTCTGCCATGAGTAGAAGTTTCCTGAAGCTTCACCAGAGGCCTAGCAGATGCAGGTGCCATGCTTCCCCTACAATCTGCAGAACCATCAGCCAAAATAGACCTCTTTTCTTTAAAAATCACCCAGTCTCAGCCTTGCGTGGTGGGTCACGCCTGTAATCCTAGCACTTTGGGATGCCAGGGCAGGCAGATTATTTGTGGTCAGGAGTTCAAGACCAGCCTGACCAATATGGTGAAACCCTATCTCTACTGAAAGTACAAAAAATTGAGCACAGTGGCTCACATCTGTAATCCCAGCACTTTGGAAGGCTGAGGTGGGCGGATCACCTGAGGTCATGGGTTTGAGTCCAGCCTGGCCAACATAGTGAAACCTTGTCTTTACTGTAAATTTAAAAATCAGCCATGTGTGGTGGCTGTTCACCTATAGTCCCAACTACTTGGGTGACTGAGGCAGGAGATTCACTTGAACCCAGGAAGCGGAGGTTGCAGTAGTGCCACTGCCCTCCAGCTTGGGTGACAGAGTAAGACTCTGTCTCAAAAAAAAAAAAAAAAAAAAAAAGGTGTAAAAATGGAAAAAATTAACTGGCACAGTGGTGCGTGCCTGTAATCCCAGCTACTTGAGAGGCTCAGGCAAGAGAATTCCTTGAGCCCAGGAGGCAGAGGTTACAGTGAGCCAAGATCATGCCACTGCACTCCAGCAGGGGCGACAGAGTGAGACTCCATCTCAAAAAATAAAATAAAATAAAGTACCTCTTGACGGATAAAACAGAGGCTCAGGGAGCCTTGCCAGTTTGTGAAGGGTCACTGTGCTGGAAGGTAACAAAGTAGGACTCCACTCAGCTTGACCGGGTGACAATCAGAATAACAGATAATGCATCCAGAGTTCTCTTCTTGTTTGTGTACTTATCCACCATGCGAAGGCCTTACTTGCATGGTTTCATTTGGTCTTCTCAGCAATACTCTAAGAAGGTAGGTGCTGTTATTGTTCCCATTCCACAGATGAGGAAACTGAGGGCCAGCAAGGGAATGCCACCCATCGGTGAGCAGCAAAGCCAGGGGTGCTGAGCCCAGGGGTTGCCTGTCTGCCTGCAGCTATTAGTGAAGGTGTCTGTTTTCTCGTCATCATGTTTTACTGGAACAGAAGAGAAAGCCAGTGAGATATCCATCTTTAGAAATGCTAATATGACCTAATATTTAGTGGGCTTTATGCTTTTGCAAAATGTACCTCCCTTTCTGTTGCCAGGAAGATTCTAAAACATGTAGCAAGAAAAGCAAGTAATTTCTTTCTCTGGCAACCCTGTGGAATCATCGAAAGAGCACATACTATACTCTAAAATTAAACCTAGATGCAAATTCTAGCTCCTTCTGTCTCTGGGACCTTGATTAAACTCATTGAGCCCCAGCGTCTCTGTCTTTAAAATTGTAATAGCAGGACTTAACTCATAACACTGTTATGAGAATTAAATGAAATAACACAAGTCAAGCACTGGCTGGTTAGTTAATTACTGACATTCCGAGGAAGGTAAGAGCATTAGCAGCCATCCGTTCGTAATTTAAAGTGAGTAAGAAAGTTAGTCTAACTAAAGTCAGGAGGGAACAAAATACCGTTTACCAAACTATGTTTCTGGCCCCTTAGGGAGATGTTCATAGGCATTTTATTGGTTTGTTTGTTTATTTGTTTTCTGTGTTTCTTTTGAGACAGAGTCTCACTCTGTCGCCCAGGCTGGAGCACAGTGGGCTCACTGCAACCTCTGCCTCCCAGGTTCAAGCGATTCTCCTGCCTCAGCCTTCTGAGCAGCTGGGATTGTAGGTACTCACCACCATGCCTGGCTAATTTTTGTATTTATAGTAGAGGTGGAGTTTCCCCATGTTGGCCAGGCTGGTCTCGAACTCCTAACCTCAAGTAATCCACCTGCCTTGGCCTCCCAAAGTGCTGGGATTACAGGCGTGAGCCACTGCATTCATCCTAGTAGGCATTTTATAGAAAGGTGTTCAATGGTCAAATAACTCTGAGAAATGCTCTGTATATTATCATCCCCACTCACATATTCACACAGCAAAGGCTCTGAGAAATCCTGCAGTAAAGAAATTCATTTCACTTTGTCTTCTCTGACACATTCCCAACTTAATAAGCATGGATCCCTTGTACTGAGGAGCACAGTATCTTGCAGACTCCAGTTCAGGAGTTAGCAAACTACAGGTGGGCCCAGTGCTTGCTTTTATAACTAAAGTTCTATTGGAAGCCAGCCATGTCCATTTATGTATGCATTGTCTGCCCCTGCTTTGTCACTGTACTGTGGCAGAGTTGAGGAGTGACGACTCACGAACTCATGGCTCTGTGGCTCACAAAGCCTAAAATATTTACTGTCTGTTCCTTTAAAAACAAAGTTTGCTAACCCTGAAGTTAGTGTAAAGATGGGGACAGATATTGGGAATGATGAGGCCACAAGACAGTGCCACCAGCCAGCAGGACCTGGGAGAAGCAAAGAATGACTTTCTTCTCCAGAGTCTCCAGAGGGAGTGTGGCTCAGCCAACACTTTGATTTGTGCCTAGGGAAACTCATTTTGGACTTCCAGCCTCCAGATCTGGGAGAGAATAAACTTATGTAGTTTCAAGCCACTCAGCATGTGGTAATTTCCTACAGTAGCCGCAAGAAACTAATGAACAGGTGAGCTGGGTGCAGTATCTCATGTCTGTCATCCTAGCACTTTGGGAGACCGAGGCGGGAGAATCACTTGAATCCAGGAGTTCAAAACCAGCCTGGGTGGCATGGTGAAACTCTATCTCTACCAAAAAAAAAAAAAAAAAATTAGCCTAGCATGGTAGCATCTATCTATAGACCCAGTTACTCAAGAGGCTGAGGTGGAAGAATCTCTTGACCTTGGGAGGCAGAGGTTGCAGTGAGCCGAGATCATTCCACTACCCCGTAAGCCTGGGCAACAGAGCAAGATCCTGTCTCAAAAAAAAAAAACAAATTAAAAACAAACACACAGGTGTTTATGCCACTTGTATTTGTCAGAGAAGAGAAGGAAACTGGTCCATCTCATGAGCAACATTCACAACAGCAGAGGAAACACCTGGTCTTGTTATGCCAGCAAGCAGTGGAGATTATAAAGGCCTCCAGGCGCAGCCGGCACCACCTGTCACCGGGGTGATGTTTTACACTCTCCCTCCTCTTCCTCCAGTTGTCATTAGTTGCCTGTATACATCTGAGGTTTTTCATTTTTAGGTTATTTTTGAATATTTTACAATTATAACATATCTCAACTATACAGAAAATGATATATAATAGAGATCTCCGCACCTAGCATTGAGAATCAAAAGATATGAACCTTTTCCATGCTTGCTTCAGATCTTCCTCTGTCCTTTCAGAGAAAGAAGAGCCACTCCACTGCCCCCAGTTACATCTGCTGTATTGTTTCCTGTCTGTATTAATTAGGGTATCCCAGGTGTTGCTACCAACACCACCAAAGTCTCAAAGGTGTAGCCCAGCGTTCTTTTCAGCTCATCATAGTCCAGGGTAAGTTGGTCAACATGCTCTGCTCCATGCAGTCATTTAGGGATCATGGCTTCTTCCATGGAGTGAAATCACCATCCCCCATGATGTTCTCCTAGGACAGTTTCTCAACTTGAAATGTACATAAAAGTCATCTGGAGAGCTTTGAGTAGCAGCATCAAGGGGCCAATGAGGGAAGGGAAACTGGAGAATTGCATGACAGGTTTTTGGCCCACGCCAGTAGTGCAGATCACGTTCACCCACATTCTTCCCTTGACTAGGACTCAGAAGGCTCCACCTAACAGTGGGAAATTTGTCTTGCTGATAGTGTGGGGAAGATTAAGTGGGACTTGGGTAACCCATGACAGTATCTCTGCCACATCCTTTGAAATGTGTATTCCTTCTCTCTCCTTCCCTGGAGGTTACCACTAATTCTTTACTTTTGCCATACATATTTATGTCCATATGCAAAATATGGTGTTGGTTTTGGTGCATAACAAATTAACGTAGCTAATATTCTACCTACATCCTTTTGCAACTTGTACTGTTACACAATGTTGTGTTTTTGAGGTTTGTGTGTATTCTTGCTTCTCGAAGTGCGGTCCCTGGACTAACGGCATAAGCATCTGGCAACTTGTTAGGAACATAAAGCCTCAGACCTCACCCCAGACCCACGGATTCAGAAACTGTGGAGGTGAGGCCAGCAGTCTCTGCTGTACCAAACCCTCCAGGTAATTTGAATGCACACTGAAGTCTGATCACCACAGATCTTTATTAATATGTGGAGCTGTAGTTCTCAGTTTCTTCATTTTTCAGTGATATATAATACTCCTCTGTTTATTCATCCATACCTCTAACTCATGAGCAGTTGGATTGTTTATTTACCATTATGTATAGTACAGTAATGATCATCTCACTACATATGCACAAGTTTCTCTAATATAGCCATCTTGAAATGAAATGGTTGAATTTTAGGATTGAGTATCTTCAGCTTTATCCAGAATCCCCAGACGGTTCTTTCTTGAGAGGCTACAGCAGGCTGGGTGCAGTGGCTCAGGCCTGTACTTTGGGAGGCCAAGGTGGGCAGATGACTTGAGCCCAAGAGTTTGAGACCAGCCTGGGCAGCATGGCAAAACCTCGTCTCTACAAAACATACAAAAATTAGCCAGGCGTGGTGGTGCCCGCCTGTAGTTCCAGCTAGTCAGGAGGCCAAAGTGAAAGGATTGCTTGAGCCTGGGAAGTAGAGGCTGCAGTGAGTCATGATTGCACCACTGCACTCCATCCTGGTGATGAAGTGAAACCCTGTCAAAAACAGATTTACACTTCTTTTAATGCTAGGTACAAATTGTTTTTTCTTGTTTTCATTTCAGCTTTTAGCATTACTTTGAAATCCCTCATCTTCAAGATGTACCAGAAGCATATTATCAAGAAAGAGTTAAGAAATTCTTTTTTTTTTTTTCCGAAGTTT
The DNA here is from genome assembly GCA_004027715.1 of Plecturocebus donacophilus. Lineage (NCBI taxonomy): Eukaryota > Metazoa > Chordata > Mammalia > Primates > Pitheciidae > Plecturocebus > Plecturocebus donacophilus. The sequence continues at coordinate 5,241 of PVKP010023399.1, read as the reverse complement.
TAGATTTAAGCATGGATACGGAACCTGGCTTCATCACGTCCCCTATCGCCCACTGCTTGGTGGGTTACTTCTTGGTGTTTGATTTCTCCTTGCCTAACAGAGGTGATGGTTGGCAGTTTTGTGTTCTTCCTGATCTTGATGGGAGTGCTTCTGGGATCCCTGTAACTGACAAGGTACTGCAGAAAAACAGAACCAGTAGAATATATATATACATAGAGAGATTTATTTTAAGGAATCGCCTTGTAGGACTGAAGGGGCTGGAAAGTCTGAAATCTGTAGAACAGGCTAGCAGGCTGAAAGCTCTTGGGAGGAGTTGATGCTGCAGTTTTTTGTTTGTCTGAGACAGGGTCTCACTCTATTGCCCAGGCTAGAGTGCAGTGGCGCAATCTTGGCACACTACAACCTCCACCTCCCAGGTTCCAGCCAAGTCTCATGCCCCAGCCTCCTGAGTAGATGGGACCACAGGCATGAGCCATCACACCAGCTAATTTTTGTATTTTTAGTAGAGATGGAGTTTTGCCATGTTGGCCAGGCTGAGCTCTAACTCCTGGCCTCAACTGATCTACCTGTCTTGGCCTCCCAAGGTTCTGGGATTACAGGCATGAGCCACCGTGCCCAGCCCTGATGCTGCAGTCTTTAAACAGAATTTATTCTTCTTTGGGGAAACTTCAGTCTTGTTCTTATGGCCCTTCAGCTGATTGGATGAGGTTCACCCAGGATATCAAGGAAAATCTTCATTGCTTAAGTCAACCGATTGTAGCTGTTAACCACATCTACAAAATACCCTCACAGCAACACCTAGATCAGTGTTTGATTGCATAACTAAATACTATAGTCTAGCTAGCTGAATCGAGACATGAAACTAAACATATAGTCCCGCGTTAAGAAGCCAGCCTTGGAGCTGGCACAAATGCTTTATGTTAAGAAAGTAAACATGGGCGCTATGGCTCTTGCCTGTAGTTTCAGCACTTTGGGAGGTCAAGGTGGGCAGATCACTTGAGGCCAGGAGTTCGAGACTAGCCTGGCCAACATGGTGAAACCCCATCTTTACCAAAAATACAAAACTTAGCCAGGCATGGTGGTGCACACCTGTAATCCTAAGTACTCGGAAGGCTGAGGAATGAGAATAGCTTGAACCTGGGAGGCAGAGATTGCAGTGAGCCAAGATCGCACCACTGCACTCCAGCCTGGGTAACTGTGAGACTGTCTCAAAAAAAAGAAAAAGTATCCATCTAGTCTATTAAAATGTTTAAAATTAAAGATGAATGTTATGGCCAGGCACAGTGGCTCACGACTATAATCCTAGCAGTTTAGCAGGCTGAGGCCAGGAGTTTGAGACCCAGCCTGGGCAATGTAGTGAGACCCCTTCTCTACAAAAAATTAATTAAAAAATTAGCCTAGCAAAGCAGTGCACACCTGTAGTCCCAGCTATTCGGGAGACTGAGGCAGGAGAATCCCTTGAGCGTGGGAGTTCAAGGCTGCAGTGAGCCATGATCATGCCACTATACTCCAGCCTGAATGATACAACAAGAGACTCTGTCTCCAAAAAAAAAAAAAAAAGTTGTTGAATTTGACCAAAAAGCATTTAATTTTTCTCCTTCCATCTGTTGCTATGAAGAGCTACATTATTAGATTTTCTATTAATCCTTGCATTGAACATGACGTTCTATTCTTTGAATGTACTTCTGGATTCCGTGGGCCACTATTCTGCTGGGAGTTTTGCAACCTCATTTGTAAATGTTCCTAAGTGTTCCTCTCCCTCTTTAGGGGCCTTCCCAGAAATGGCTCCCATCACTTTCACTTAGATCTCATTGGCCACCCCTCAGTCACACTGCACGGCAAGCTGGGGAGTGTCATCTTGTGGCTGGGTGCCAGTGGCCCTAAGCAAAGATTGAGATGCTTCTTTTGAAAGAGGAAGGGGAGAAGGGATATCGGGAGACACTAGCAATCTCTGTACTGAGGTGACTGTCCCTTGTTTGTAAGTGAGAGACTGGAGGCTCAGCAAGGGGTGCTCACTTATCCAGGGTCACACAGCAAGTCTGTGGCAGGGCTGTGACTTGAGAGGCCAGGTCTTCCAGATGCCATGGGAGATGCCTGTAGGGACCCGTGATGGTAATAAAATAAGAAATATTAGATGATAATATGACAGAGTAATAATACGTATCCAGTGCCCCTAGCACTAGTCTAAATGCTTCATTAAAGTGAACTCATTTCATTCCACAACAATCCTATGAGGTAGGCACTCTTAATGCCCCCAATTTGCAGATGAAGAAACTGAGGCACAGAGAATGTAAGTGACTTGCCTGGGTATATAAGTGACAGAGCTTGGACTCTGGCAGTCACACTCAGCTACTGCATGATTCTGCCTTTCCCCACACTATTCCCCACCCCCACCCCGCTCCCCTGATCCAGGGACTGCAACTCAAACAACAGCAGCAACTGCTCCCTGTTCACCTGCAGAACCATTGAACCTGCTCCCCACCAGCCCAGGCACCATACACCCTCATCCCCAACCTCCTTACATCCTCCTCCCTCCACTACCCCGGTACCCTCCTATTCTGTCTGTGGGACCTGCACCTCACTGTTTCTTGAGTCTGTGTTTTTGTGTTTAGACAGGGTCTCGCTCTGTCACCCAAACTGGTATGTTTAGGTGTGATTGTGGCTCACTGCAGCCTCAGACTCCTGGGCTCAAGCGATCTGAGTAGCTGGGGCTACAGGTGCACACCACCACACCCAGTTAATTTTTTAATTCTTTATTTTGTTTTCTTTTTTGAGACAGAGTCTCGCTCTGTCACCAGACTGGAGTGCAGTGGTGCAGTCTTGGCTCACTGCAGCCTCTGCCTCCTGAGTTCAAGTGATTCTCCTGCCTCAGCCTCCCAAGTAGCTGGGACTACAGGCGTGTGCCACCACGCCCAACTAATTTTTTGTATTTTGAGTAGAGACCAAGTTTCACCATGTTGGCCAGGATGGTTTCAATCTCTTGACCTTGTGATCCACCTGCCTTGGCCTCCCAAAGTGCTGGGATTACAGGTGTGAGCCACCACTCCCAGCCTTTTCTTCTTTTTGAGACAGAGTTTTGCCCTTGTTGCCCAGGCTGGAATGCAATGATGTGATCTCACTGCAGCCTCTGCCTCCCAGGTTCAAGCAATTCTCCTGCTTTATCCTCCCAAGTAGCTGAGATTACAGGCATCTCCCACCACGCCCAGCTAATTTTTGTATTTGTAGTAGAGATGGGGTTTCACCATGTTGGCCAGGCTGGTCTCGAACTCTGGACTTCAGGTGACCTACCTGCCTTGCCTCCCAAAGTGCTCACGAGCCACCACACCTGGCCTAATTTTTAAATTTTTTGTAGCAATGGGGTCTTGCTTCATTGCCCAGGCTAGTGTTGAACTCCTGGCCTCAAGCGATCCTCCTGCCTTGGCCTCCCAAAGTGCTGGAATTACAGGTGTGAGCCACTGCCTCCAGCCTTTATTTTTTGTTGCTGTCCTTTTGTTTTGTTTTGTTTTTCCTTTCACTCTGCTCCCTGGAAGACTCCCAAAGGCTACCTTCTGCCACCAAGAGATGCAGCAGGGATAGGGCCCCAGCAGGCACCTCGGATTTCCCACACCCCACCCTCTACTGAGTGAAGATGGTGGGGAGGTTTTGCGTTATTTATTTATTTATCTAGTCCCGCCTGGTGCCACACCCCCCAAGCTGTTTTCCCCCACTGGAGAAGATGAAAAACAATCTCAGACGATGGAAGACAAGGGTTGCCACGTGGCCCTGCAGTTTAATTTCCTTTAATTCATTTTATATTGAACCAAATGATACTGTTTGTTTTTAATGGCAAACACTCAGCGCGGAGGAGGGGCGATCAGGCCTCCTCCTGGGGAAATTAGGAACACAGCTGCTATTGAAATTCTTGCTCCCTCTCCTGCCCTCCCCTTGGCCCCCCTACCACTCCCACTACCAGCACTGGGCCTTTGGAAATCGATCTCCAGGTTGAAAGATGATACCTTTCACCAGCTCAGATGGTCACTGTCTGGTGAGCTGGCCTGGCTCCGCCCCAGCTGCCACCAGCCCCTTTTAGGATGGCTGTCCCGTCCCAAGGTCCACCCTTCTCTGGTTATAACTGGATGCACAGGGCGGGGGCCATGGCTGTTCTCGGTGCCCCTCTCTCCTGCCCACCGCTGGTAATCCTGGGCAGGCATCTAGCCCTTGCCAGACCCATCCAGTGCCCTCCCCCAGGAACTGAGGAGCACAGAGGCTGGGCACAGTTAGAGCTGAGTTTGTTCCTTCGTTCATTTATTCATTCATTCATCACCTGGGAGCAGCATCGAGGCTGCATCCCAGTGCTGCTCCATCAGAGATTGCATTTGAATCAGATTCCCGGTGGTTCAGGTGCTGATGGGAGTAGAGCAGTGCTAATGAGAGGAGAGGTCCTTCCACTTTGGTCTGAAGCTTCAGGATCTGCTTCATGTGGCCTTGGGGGTCCAGCGCTTCTTTGATGTCCGAGAAGATCCACAGTCTTTCCAAAGCCCCCCTTTTTTGCTGATATGGGCCAGAGTCAGCTCTGGTAAAGAGAACTCTGATGTGCTGCCAGCCTCTTTGGAAGAGGCTTTGGCCTGCTCATGGCATTGGTGGGAGCCATGCCAAGATGGTCACTGCCCAATGTGGACATTCCGAGGCCTCTGTGGTTCCTCAAAGGCTGGGCTTCACCCCGCTCTCTTTTTCACAGACTGTTAAGAAGACCTTCTTATTCTGCTGATTTAAAGAAACCAAGTCCCCAAAGTAACCACTTCTGGGTCACATGATTTATCTTCTCATGTATTCATTCTGCAGATATTTATTGGATGCCACAGAGTGCCAAGCCCTGTGCTAGGCATGGGGTTCTGCAGACCAGGGGTTTCCACACTCAAGGCTTATAGTCCAGTGGGGGTGTTAAAGGCAGGGAGGTAGTAACTCGAGGGCCCTCTGGGAAAACAGAGAAGGGACACCTAAAGCAGCCCCCAGCAGAGTCTTTCTAAAGAAGGTGACATCAGAGCTGAGTTTTAAAGCAGGGCTGGAAGTTACCCAGGCATCGCAAAGCCAAAAGGGCACACCAGGAGGAGGGGACAGCTGCAGCCACAGTGTAGAAGTGGAAAACTGTTTGGTATGTGCATTTTTCCAGATAAGTCCTGAACATGCCATCCCCACCAGACCCTAAGCTTCATGGGGGCAGAAATGATGTCTCCCCAGTGGCTCAGGGTAGGTGAATGAGTG
>PVKP010023398.1:0-36351 GCA_004027715.1 Plecturocebus donacophilus | reverse complement strand
GGGGATGGGACCAGCTGAGCCCGCCCGTCCCGTATACTCCGCACCGGGAAGCTTCGCGCTGGGGCGCCGGCAAAACAGCCGCGCCGGCCAAAAGAGTCGCGCTGGCGACCCGTGTGTCTCCTCTGCCGGGAATCTCCCGGTCTGTGGGCAACAAAAATTCGTCGGAAAGTGCGGCGTCCACTCGTTCTCTGCGCTTTCACTGGGAGCTACATTCCTGAGCTGTTGCTAATCGGCCATCTTGGATCTCTCCCCAACAAAACTTTTTGATGACACAAGTGGAAAATTCCACACTTGCCCTGGTGATAGGTCCCAGTCAAGATGCAGTCAAAGCTTTGTTTCATGTGCAAAATTAATTGAAAATATTTTCTAAAATTACCTTCAGGCTATGTGTTTAAGATATATATGAAACATAAATGAATTTTATGTTTAGACTTGGAGCATTATGTATATGCGAATGTTCCTAAATCTGAAAACATCCAAAATTCAAAACATTTCTGGTCCTAAGCATTTTAGATAAGGGCGATACTGAACCTCTAGTTTTATTCGTAATTGCCAAAACCTGGAAACAACCCAGATGTCTTTTAGCTGGTGAATGGGTAACATGTGATACATCCATACAGTGGGATACTACTTAACAGGGAACAGACTACTGATAGCTGCAGCAATATTGATTAATGCCACGTGGACTGTGCTAAGCTAAAGAAGCCATAATCCAAAGATACATACTGTGTGGTTCCATTTATATGATATTCCAGAGAAGGCACGACTAGGGACAGAAAACAGATCAGTGATTGCCATGGGTGGGGAAGAAGGATTGACTCCAAGTAGGCATTTTGGAGAGCAATCTGATTAATCTGTGTCTTGATTATAGTGGTGGCTACAGGAATGTGTGGTCAAAGCTAACAACTGTACCCTACAGAAGGGTTAATTTTACTATCTGTAAAGTGTGTGCTTTTTTTTTTTTTTTTTAAAGCACTATTTTGAATAGTTCAAGGTACAGCTATCTGATATCTTAAAATTGCATTTCATAGCTAAATTGGCATGAACATTTAGCTGGAATTTTTTTATGTGCTGATACGTATAACCATTACACAAAGATTGACTTACGTAATAGTTTAATATCTTTCATTATTAATTATAAACAGAATATTGAGCTGATTACAGTTCTTAATGATTTTACTTCTTGCATTTCTCTCTAATTGCCAGTCAGGTTAAATGTTACCTGTAACAGTATCTGTCACCTCATGTACAGAGGTCAAAACTGGGCATATTTTAGCCTTGGTGGGAACAGACAAGAATTAAATTAATCAGAAAGCGTCGTGATAAGGTCTTACTCTGCATTTGGGGAAATGAAGGGAGAAGCATTGAAGATAAATGTGGGAACAGGAACCATTTGGTTTTACAGAGCTATGATAGTTTGAAACAAGTTTGGCCACGTGAGTGTTGTGGAGGCTGAGGAACGGAGTTGGGGTCCCCTTTTGAGCATGCTGCTTGCTGTTTTAGGATCTCCTCAAGCCACACGTTATTTTGAAATTTAAGAATAAAATTGAACACTAGTCTTTCTTGCTCTGCACTAGATTCTATTACTGAAGAAAATGTAGTTCTGGTACATTGTTGAGCATAGGAAAATTAAACTGTTATTTCCATCCATTTTCCTTAAGGGCTGTGCTCTGTAGCATAATTATATGGGCCATTTTCATGAAAGTCAGCTGACTAGTAGAAAATGGATAATTTGGTGGTTGTGTTTCACTTTGTTTTCTGTAATAATCTGCAGTCATGGCACCCTTGCCTTTGCCTCAGCTGACTTCACACTGACTTCCTCTAATGACCAGCAGTCTGCTGCAAGTTGCTGCTGGGCTGCTCAGTGTTCTCCAGAATGATCTACATGGCTGTCATTTGTTCTCACGGGGATATTTTTAGATTTACCCATCCTGAGGCGGTGTCATTCTTGTCACTGACATAGACTAGATTTATGCAAGTTTTTCTCTGTGAGGTCTTCACCGCCTTCCAGAGGAAAGTATTGGTTTCTGAATATATGGGCATTGCTTTTGGGACTTTGGGTTGACTTCCACCATTGATTTCTTTTCTTTGTGGGTTTTTTTTTTTTTTTTTTTTTTTGACACGGAGTTTTACTCTGTCCCCCAGGCTAGCCACACTGGAGTGCAATGAGGTGATTTTGGCTGCAACCTCTGCCCCCTGGGTTCAAGCAATTCTCTTACCTCAGCCTCAGCCTCCCAAGTATCTGGGATGACAGGTGCCTGCCACCATCCCCAGCTAATTTTTGTATTTTTAGTAGAGATGAGTTTTTGCCATGTTGGCCAGGTTGGGCTCAAACTCCTGACCTCAGGTGATCCACCCACCTCAGCCTCCCAAAGTAATGGGATTACAGGCATGAGCCACAGTACCCAGCCTGTTTTTTTATTTTTTTAGTGCATAGTTATATATATCTTCACTTGCCTCTTGAATTTTACTCTCAGTGAGACAAAACACAACACTGTATATATTCCTCTCTCTCCTTGCTGATTCTGTTCACTAGGTCTTGCATTCATTTATTCATTGGTTCATTCATTGATGCAAAACCACTTATTAAGAGCCTACTATTGCTAGGCAGTGTGTCAGGCTTTGGGGAGACAGTGAAGCTTGTGGAACTTCTTCCTTCTTATTGGAACTCAGAGTTTGGAAGTGGCTTAATGTTCATGCTGCATGGTGAGTGCTGTGGTAGGGAGAGGGCAGGGGGCCTTGGGCATGACGGATTCTGTCTTGTCACCTCTGCTTTCTTCTTAGCCACCGAGCCCACACATTCTACCCCCGTCATCTTTCTAATCTTTGCCATTGTGCTCTGGGGATGCACAGTCTGTTGTGGATATATGTTTCTATTTGATCCCACTTTCTCCTTACCCAGTAAACCTGAAACATCCTTGCTCCCCTTACAAAATATTAGATTAAGACGAAAATTGGTCTTGGCTTTTGAAGGATTGTCCAGAAAATTATTGGGTGATAACTGGGGTGGGCAGAAGGTGGGGGCTGGTAATTTTTGAAGACAAAATAGGTGATATCGATGGTCCTTCCTTAAGTTATACCTGCTGAAAAGCTGAAGCAGACATTGTAGTTGAGTAAAGGTCTGGGCCACCACTCAGAGAGAGGGTGCACTGCTATAGTGGGAAAGCGTCTTCCCTTTTCTGAGCCTTACTCAGTTCAACAAAGCAGTTCATCTGTTTATAGAAAGTGAGTGTGTTGAAATCATTATAGAGAAGTGAACTCAGTGAGCAGAAATCTGAGCTTTCAAACTTCCTCAAAGGAAATATGTTGTGACAGATCCAAAATCCTAATTTATAACTTTATCAGACGTGAAAACTAAGCTTGAGGCCAGCTTCATATCTTCTCATTTCAAAAAATTTTTAAAAAATGGTTTTTTTTTTTAACATTAAGTTGTTAAGTAGAAGAAAGTGTTATCTGGGTTACATTTGAAGCATGTTCTTGCTAGTTTTGCCAGACTGTTATTTGCAGGAGGGTGGTATAGGGCTCTACGTGACTTTAACCAGTCAGGATCTAGCCTGTCTGAGTTAAGCCCTTTGTTGGCAACATTGGAAATGGACTCTGAACATCCACACAAAGAAACTTATGACTGGCTTATCATTCAGAGAGATGCCGAGAGGGCAAGAGCCAGGGCCACCTGGGGTGTTGGTGTTCTGAGCTGGTGGGCCTTCTGCATCCCATCTCAGGTGGCCCAGCCATCTCAGTGTTGGGTGGCCATGGCTCTCCATATACGTTTCATGAATATCTGGGCCAGATGTCTCCCACCCCTGCTAGCCAGCAGTTACCAAGGCCTGGGTCCCATATTATAGACATGGCTACTAGGGGCTCGCTCTTGTGATTTGGGGTCTCTCTGATCATTGAAATCTAGGGAGCCCTGTTATTACCTTCAGATCTAGCCATTGCCTCATGTGTCTGTTTAAATTCCCAAATAGAAATGTTGAATCAGAAAATTCTCACTCCTTACTTATGTATCCCAAAGGTTGATATTTAATATTTGATTGTGATTGTGGAAGAGGTTCTTAGGAAAGCAGTCTTCCCAGGCTAGAATTTCTGAGTTGTTTGACAGAAGCACTGCCAGTTCTAGAATTGAAGTGTCATAAAATAATTGGGTCAGCTGTCATTTAAATGTCTAAAATTCTATTACTATCTATTACTTCCATTTCTGATCCATACTTAACAGACATCGTTATAGGACAAGATGTGAACTTAAGTCCATATCAACTTAGTCTTCTTAACAAACTTAATCAGGTTTAAGAGGAGAGAAAGTTCTTGCAACAGAACCTAGAGTTAGTTCCCAAGCTTGGGTATCTGTCAGAATCATGGATAACAGATTTTTAAAGACCTCATTTCCAGCTTTTTATGTAGTAGGTCTGGGTTGGGGTTCAGGATTCTTTTTTCCCCCCTTTCCCATATTTTTCATGAATGAACCTACATTCTTTTTTGTTTGTTGCTTTGGTTTTGACAGAGTCTTGCTCTTGTTGCCCAGGCTGGAGTGCAATGGTGCAATCTTGGCTCACTGCAGCCTCCACCTTTCCAGTTCAAACAATTCTCCTGCCTCAGCCTCCTGAGTAGCTGGGATTACAGGCACCCGCCACCATGCCCAGCTAATTTTTTTTAATGTTTTTAGTAGAGATGGGGTTTCACCATATTGTCTAGGCTATTCTCAAACTCCTGACCTTGTGATCTGCCCGCCTCAGCCTCCCAAAGTGCTGGGATTATAGGCATGGGCCACCATGCCCGGCCATGAACATTCTTCAGCACCAAAACTTGATTCTATTGCAGACAGTCCAAGGACTACTCTTTGAGAAGTACTGACCTAAGAGTGTGCTCCTTGCCAGTTTTCCTCATTTAGTGGGGAAAAAAGAAGTTAGTTATAAAAACCTCCCTGACTGTGCCTTCAAACAGTGGAGGTGATGGGCTTGCTCTAATTTGGAAAGACAGTTTGTGATCTACAGGGAATTGACTAGAACCTCAAATCCTCCAAAGCACACCTCCTCCTGGCTAAATCTCATTCTCTCAGGAGGGAGTCCTCTGAGGCCCAGACACCAGCTCAGAAAGATAAAAACTCCTCTGTATTTTTTTTCTGTAAAAGACAAAATACAGGGCAATACCCAAGGCTCGGAGCCTTTGTGTCGTCAGTTTTCTGTTGAACTGATTTTGGAAGTAGCACAGAGTAGCAAAAACTCTCTCTTACCTTTACATGGAGCTATGCTTCCCTAACCGGGCTCATTTTCATAATTAGTTTTTTTTTTTTTTTTTGAGGTGGAGTCTCGCCCTGTTGCCCATGCTGGAGTGCAATGGCATGATCCTGGCTCACTGCAACCTCCACCTCCTGAGTTCAAGCTATTCTTCTGCCTCAGCCTCCCAAGTGGCTGGAATTACAGGTGCTCGCCACCGTGTCTGGCTAATTTTTTGTATCTTTAGTAGAGATACAGTTTCACCATGTTGGCCAGAATGGTCTTGAACTCCTTACCTCAGGGTGATTCACCAGTCTTGGCCTCCCAAAGTGCTGGGATTACAGGCGTGAGCCACTGTGCCTGGCCCATAATTAGTTCTTAAACTTTAAAACAAAGTCAGAAGTTTGCATTTTAAAAATTGCCCAGAATGATTTTCATGTACACAAACTTTTAAAGCAGTGTAGTAGTAAGTAATGTTCTTTAAGTTCAACTTTAATAGGAAGTTCCCCATCAGGTCTACTCTTTATTTCCATATCTAAGTTGGTTTATGCAACAGAACTGAGTGCCACCTATGTACCAGAGGTATTTTTAGCTGTCTAGAAATTGTGGCACAGTCCTCATCAGTTTCCTTGCGCTTAGCATCTGCCTTAGTCATCAAGACTAACTGATTCTCAGCTCCCTGTGTGCCTCTTCTGCCTTAGAGCTGTGCAATCTGTTGCTTGAATTTGTTGTGGTGACTTCTAGAGCAATCTCTCTTACTTTAGCCACCTCTTCTCCAGTTCATCCTCCTCCTGTGATTTAATCCTGTCACTTCCCTGAACAGAAGTACTGATTGCACCCATTGCCCACATGATAAACTTGCACAGGTTCCAAGACCTTGCGTCATCTTACTTTTGTCTCTGAAACTTAGCACACTTTGCCATAAGCTGTTCTCTCTTCCTGGGACTGCCCACTGGGAACCTCCCTTCCTTAGCCTGGTGAGCCTTTCACACATATTTCCACTCCTAGAACAGATATTTTCTGCTCCGTGAAGCCTTACCTGACTCTCCCAAGCAGATTTTTTTTCCCTTTTGTTATGTAGTCTTCCTAAAAGTGTCCCAAATAGCATTATCCTAAGAGATTATATTATATAAGACAGTATTTGTTATATCTCTTTGAAGAACCAGGGTCCTCTGAGAGAGGATGAGGGCAGAATTTTGTTTATTTTTATAAGGACTTACCGTGGTGACTGGCATGAAATACATGCTTAATTTTGACTGTGAAAACTGCATTATATCAGAAACAGGCCAGTAAAATGGGCATCTTTCTTTGTGGTTGTTTCTAAGTTAAACCTGTAGGGGGATTACATCGAGAGGCCTCTCCCGGATAAGGCTTCTCCCAGACTTCCTTTTTCATTGTGACAAAAAAGCTGTCTGGAAAACTTGGTGTATTCAGAAAGCTTGCTGGGAGGCACTGAGTTTTTGTTTACAGAGTCTGTACAGGGACTAATTGGTCTTAAAAATGAAGGAGAACCCTTTGACCAGTCACCCTATGCTGCCTGGGCAGCAGGAGACCTGCTGTGTTCTTGAGGAGACATTTGGAGCTCTTTCTCCGATGAAGGTCTAGGGGCCGTGAGTGTTAGATACGCAGCTGTCAGCACTTCTCATGGGCTGTCTTAGCTTCAGGGAGACGGCTTGGGCTTTAATGGACCATCTATTTTGTGGTGCTCCTAGGGGACAGGCCAGGTTGTTCCTTGAGCTGCTGCTATTTTTTATTTCTTGTTTTATAAAGTGAGAATTTAAAGGTAGCTAATATAAAATAATAAAAAATTAAACAAATTGGCATTCTACTATGACAGGAGAAAATAACCAAGAGGTACAAAGTAAGCCATTTGCTTGAATTTAAAATTCTGAGAGCAGCTTCTCTCAGAAAGGCTTAATTCCCCGTCAAGGCTCAGCGTTGGGAGTCTGTGGCCCTGCTTTCAACTTACTCCTAGACTACACTGTGTTGTATAGTTTTCCATCCTTCTGTCTAGCTAAATTGTAACCTCCTTTTGTTCTTTGTGATCCCTTAGCATCTGATGGGCACACTGTAAATGTTTTGTAAAATGTTGACTCAGTTAAGCCCCCACACGATGCGGGCAAGCCCCTGGGGGACTTTCACCCCTGCCCTTCCTGACTAGGGAGAAGCTTGCAACATCTGCAAGCAAAGGTAAACACAGATGCTGCTGAGGGTACCTTTGCTGTTTCATCACTTAGTTTTGGGGGAAGTTTTTACCCTCCAGAATCCCCCAGATTCATATTTGGCCACCCCTGGGGTTACTCTGGGATTCTTGGAGAAAAACCATAGGGATTTAGCATAACTTGAGTCCAGCTCTCAGATTTCTTTGTCCTCAGGGACACCACATGACCTTGAGACCCAATGATTTAAGCCATGGGTCAGAGGTAGTAGAGAAAGTTGGGACCCTGAGTCTAAGTAAAAGTGGGTTCTAATGAATAGTAAACACCTCTTATCTCAGTCTCAAATTTAAAATGAAATTAATAATGCCTGCTAGCATAACCTACATTCTCTTTTTGAAAATCAAATGAGAGGTATATTTGAGGAAGTTCTTGAAAAATATTACATGCTAATCAAATGCATACCATAATTGTGAGTATCCTGAAGGAGTTTGGTCCAGGGGCACAGGGTCAAGCTGGAATGTTTACCTAGGTCCTGGCTAACAGTGTTCTGTTGTCTGTTTCCTGAAGCATCTGGTGTCTCTGTTCCCTCCTAGTATACTCCTCATGTCTGTGAGCAGAATGTTAGCTGCAACGGCAGCTTCTTTGGTAAAAATTGTTTTAACTTCTGTCCACAAGCCTCACGATATGCGACACTCCCAGGAGTCTGCTTTGTAACACTGGACCATGGTCCAGTGGGAGGGTTAATAGTGGTGTGGGGAGACTTGGAGGGTGAGTATGGCTTCTTTCTACTCCCTGTAATCGCTTCATATTTATGTGGCCAAGTAGCATTAAGTAAAAATGATATTCAGATTGCTGAAAACAGCCCACTTGCAGTAAGAAATCTGGAGATTTCATGAAGGCTTTTATCATGGTTACTGAGAGCATTTCTGTCACTTAGAGATGCAGTTAAGGGCATAGGTTCTAGACTCAGACTTGAGTTTTAGTATTAGCTCTGCCACTTAGTAGTTTGCTGACCTTGGATATTTCTGAGCCGAGTTTCCACATATAAATGGGAATACCAAACTCATGGGTATCCATGAAGACTATATGAGATAACATACAGGTTAACATAGCACTTGACACATGAGAGATGTGTAACAACTGTAGTTGTGTGTTTGTTGGTAGTACTAACGATACTAGTACTGATTAGATATTTGGAGATAAACAAATTTTGAAACACTTAAAAGAGTGGTTTAGAATGTATCCATTTTGGGGCCAGGCATAGTGGCTCACACCTATAATCTCAGCATTTTGGGAAGCCAAGGCAGGTGGATTGCTTTGAGCCCAGGAGTCTGAGACCATCCTGGGTGTCATAGCACATTCCTGTAGTCCCAGCTATTCAGGAGGCTTCGAGGTAGGAGCATTGCTTGAGCCCGAAAGGCAGAGGTTGCAGTGAGCAGAGATCGCACCATTATACTCCAGCTTGGGCAACACAGTGAAACCCTGTCTCAAAATGAAGATAAAAATAGAATGTGTCCATTTTGTGCTGATAATTTATAAATTGTTCTGTTTATTAACTACCTTGTATAGGAGGGGGATTGGTATTTGAACCTATTTACCGATGCTTGTTTTTTTTTTTTGAGACAGAGTCTTGCTCTATCACCCAGGCTGGAGTGCAGTGGCAAGATCTCAGCTCACTGCAACCTCTGCCTCCTGTTTGTTCAAGCAATTCTCCTGCCTCAGCCTCCCTAGTAACTAGGACTACAGGCGTGCACCATGACGCTGGCTAATTTTTTGTATTTTTAGTAGAAATGGGATTTCACCATGTTGGCCAGGGGTCTCAAACTCCTGACCACAAGTGATCTACCTGACTTGGCTTCCCAAAGTGCTAGGATTACAGGCGTGAGCCACCGTACCTGCCCCATTTTATTTATGAATCCATACTCCATGTTATGATTATTCATTTTTGTTTCTTTGATGCTCAGCAAAAAATGCAAAGCAGATCTCCAAGCTTTTGGTGAATAACAAAATCTTGAAAGCTACCCATTTATTCCAGTGTGTGTCCTTTTACATCTTAAAGTATTTGATAAAAAAAAAATATGATAGAGGGCACTGTTGAATTTTATGCGTGAAGGGCTGATTTGGTATATTGAATTTTATATGTGAAGGACCATTTGGCTTCTAATAAGTATTGTAGTTGCTTATTGTCTACTTTTTTTTTCTTCAGTTTTTTGAGTAATCAATAAGTACTTCTTTTTCTTGGGAGCTCCCAATATTTAATCCAGCCCATGGGACAGGTACCTAGACCTAAACAGCACACTGTACATTACATACATTATATAGCAGTCGGGATATACCTGAGCCATTGTGTCTAGTTTTCTGTAAATATCATTTTTAAAGGAGGATACAGATAGATAATTGTCATAAGAGTCAAAGTAAACCCAATCTGTTCAAATATTTTAAGGAATAAGAATGCTTAGCCTAGAATAGATGAGACTACAATAAATTTTTTGGTGTGTTGTGGTCTCTGATGGTAATATTCAGTGTGACTTCTAGTGGACATAATAGTTATCTGACATGTTTATGAACTTCTTGGTGAAGTTGTGAGTCTCTGCCAGCTGGAAGTATCCCAAAACTGAAATGCAGAATAGCATATGATGTTTAAGAGACTTGTCTTACTCAGTTTGGGCTACTATAATAAAATACCATAGATGGTACTTGGCTTAAACCACAGACACTTATTTCTTACCATTCTCACAGATTAAAGTGCTGGCTGATTGGGCTGTCTTCCTGGTTTGCAGACTTATTGCTGTATTCTCGCGAGGAAAGGAAAGAGAGCATTCTCTAGTCTCTTTCTTCTTTTACAAGGACACAATCTAGCACATGGGGGCTCTACCCATATGACCTCATCTAAACCTAATTACTTCCCGAAGGTCCTACCTACAAATATCATCACATTAGGCGTCAGAGCTTCAACGTATGAATTTGGTGTGTGTGGGGAGGAGGTCATAGATATTACTTAACTTTTCTATGCCTCATTTAATTTTTTTTTTTTGAGATGAAGTCTCGCTCTGTCACCCAGGCTGGAGGGCAGTGGTGCAGTCTTGCCTTGCCGCAACCTCTGCTTCCTGGGTTCAAGCGATTTTCTTGCCTCAGCCTCCCGAGTAGCTGAGATTACAGGCATGTGCTACCACGCCTGGCTAATTTTTTGTATTTTTAGTAAAGATGAGGTTTTACCATGTTGCGAGGCTGGTCTCGAACTCGTGACGTCAAGTGATCCACTTGCGTTGGCCTCTCAAAGTGCTGGGATTCTGTAATCCCATGGGTGAGCCACCATGCCCAGCCTTTATTATCTTTAAAAATAGAAATAATGCCACTTCTAAAGTAGTTCTGGGATGATAATGTATAAGTTTAATAATTTGGGACATAATAAGCTTTCAAAAAAAGAGCTGCTCCTGGTGTGATTATTGTTAATGTTAACGTATTTCAGAAATATGTTAGAAGCATTTTTGGTATTTGTTTAAAGAATGGGCTGGACATATTCTTCTTGTTCCAAGAATCAACAAGTACACTTTTTTTTTTTAATGCACATGAACCTCAAGATAGGGAAACCGCTGTGTGACCATTTTTCATTTCCATGTTTTGCTTCCTGTGTGGGTGTCTCCAAACCAGCCTGCCTTTCTGGTTATGTATTTTGCCTTTGTTCTTGCTCTTTTTCTCTGTGACTTCTTGTTGGTTTCTTTCTGCATGGCTCTCCCTTGGTCTCTGTGGCTCTCCCTTGGTCTCTGTCACTCTCCGTTCTTTATTTTTCTCCTCCATTTTCCCTCATCATTCATGATAAAATATGAGGAATAGTTTATAGTGTGTTATTTTGCTACATATTTTAAACATTTGGGTTACATCATTGTGTTATTTCTTCTGCTGCTAGTTCAGAGTGTGGCTTTCCCAGGTGTTGACCAGGACAGGTCTGACTTGGTTCTTATTGTGTGGTTATGCTGGGCTGGCGTGTAGGCATAAGGTTTATGGTGCTAAATTCTGCTTCTAGAGAAGGCTGTTTTAACATACCACTCATGCCTATGATGAACAACTATGTTTCCTCCAGACGTAACGGTGAGGAAGCCTCTTCCCCCAGGTCTGTTGGGGTGACCCTTCTTAGCAGGCAGCTACTCATCATTCCCACAGTGTAGCACATGTTAAGCTATAGGCCTCCCTTTACTTTTGTTTTCCCAGCCTTCATAATTTAAATATAATTGTTTCACTATCTGTCAAGAGAAAACCAGTTATTTGACAACCTGTATTTTTCTACATTTAGCAACTGGCGTTTACACAATAGTTTACCATATAACAACACATTCCTTAACCATGGTAAATAAAATAATCTTGAATAGATATAGTTACACTTAATTACGTATTTTATGCTGTAGTTGATGGAAGCTTGTTACACATTTATGTTTATAAGACTTGTTTTTGGCTGAATGTTAATGCTTAAAAGTTATTTTTTAGTTTCTTTTAAGAAAAGGCCATTGTATGATTTTTGTTTGTTAATTCTTAGAATAAAATTCATTTTAACATTGCCACCACTAGTCAAGCAGCAATACAAAGATTGACTACTTGGATGCTATTTAATTCATGTGTGTACCATGTAGGTAAAAACCATGTTGTGACTATGTATTACTTACAGAATATGAAAAGGTTGCCTGGGATCTAGCTGTGTTATTTTTTAGACCCACATGTGAACTACAGTGACCCCAAAATAGAAAGGTTAATTTTTAAAAACATAATGGGATGTTATATGAATATTTTGATGAAACACTTATTTTCTCTCTACACTTTTTTGTTGTTGCTGTTTTATTTTTTTAAGTCTCATTTATTGCTAGTTCATTTGTTCATTCATTCAAGAAATGATTATTGAGCATTTGATACGTGCTTAATTTGTTTGAGCTATTGAGGTCAAATCAATTATTCCCAAACCAAAACCACCAAATTGTAATTGTTTGATACCACATAAAGGGTGTCACCTTATTTTGTTATTTAGGAGTAAGTTGCAGCACAAGCGTTTTCCAGCTTTTCTGTGGGTGCATTTTAGGGCCTTGGTAACATTAGCTTTAAAACATCTTAAAAATTTTTTCCAGGGTAAAATTATCATGGTTATGCTTCATGGTGTAGAACTGATGGGCCTTGATTACACATTCATCTGAGTGTAGGAACAGGACACAATTTAGAATCAGGCCTCTGCTGTGTGGCCACTCATCTATGAAGAATGGAGTGAATTTCTGTGCAGGCAGATAACCTGGAGGCCCCTGATTTTTTTTCACAAGAAGACAGCATTCTTTCTCTTAGTTCTTAGCTTTGGGCTCACCTGCAACATAGAACATGCCCTCTGAAATTTTTCAGAGCATGGAACTTTAAGCTCAAGGCAGCCTCCAAGCTGGGTGTAGAGAAATCATGAGCTGCTTATGGCAGACAGCCTGGAAGAGCAGTCAGTCAGTCCTGTGACTGGGTGAAAGTTGGCTTCTGAATTAGCTGGAGTGGTGGAGGGTCTCTTGTTTAGCTCTCTGTCATTCCAGTCCCCAGAATGGCTTTCACTGAATTGTGCTTTGATATAATAGGGGTGTTAGTATCTAATGAGGAAAATGTGGGGGTTTATTCGATAGCTGGAAGTGAAATCTGACATTAGGACTGAAAGAGGGATTTGGTTTTGATTAGTGGAAAAGTTGGGGGTGGGGCCAAGGCAGTAAAGCGACCCTGGTTTTAGGTGTACTTCCTCTGCTTCTTTAAGCCTTTCTGGAGAAATCCTTGTAGACCTGTTGATCTGATCTGAATAGTGAATTGAGGTTGAGGAACAAGAGTAAAACCCTTTTCTGTGCGTTGAACTTTGTAGAACATGAATGTGCATGTTCCAGTTAGTAATATTGAGGCATTGAAGGGAGTTTTCCCTAGAAGTAATATTATAAATGGACTAGGCTCAGGCAAACTTAGCTGAGTTTATTTAGTCTAGCATGTATCTGAACCATACTATTCTATTAATAGTTTCTTACAAAATGTAGCTCTCACTAATTTATTACATTGATTCTGTTGGAAAATGAATCTCCAGTTTCTCCTGGGGGTGTTGTTTGTTTTTTCTGTTTGGCTGCTATGGCCAAAGTGAATGCAATAGCTCCAGGTTCCAAAGGGTCTTGGGCAGGAGGTCAGGATTCTTTGGTGATTCTGTGTTCTGGTCCTGAACTTTGGGGGAAAAATCCCTAATAGCAGTCAGCACTATCCAGGTTGCTGGGAAAAATGCCTCAGTCCCTGGCTGGAGCAGCCTCTCAGATACAAAGGGTAATAGTCTGGGATTGTGTGTAGAAATGTGTAAAAACACTGGTAGCATGAGACTGTTGGGTTCAAAAGTAACAAAGCTAATGATATGAAATCTGGCGTACAAGTGAGTTGTGTCATTTTTGTTACTACTGTTCTTTGTCATTGTCAATAGATCACAACTTTAGTGTTAACGTCTCATCTAATTTTTGTTTCTTGTAGTCTCAAACCATGAATTATGTGGGACAGCTGGCTGGGCAGGTGATTGTCACTGTGAAGGAACTCTACAAGGGCATTAACCAGGCCACCCTCTCTGGTTGCATCGATGTCATCGTGGTGCAGCAGCAGGATGGCAGCTATCAGTGTTCGCCTTTTCACGTTCGGTTTGGGAAGCTGGGAGTCCTGAGATCCAAAGAGAAAGTGGTGAGTGTAGTGCATAGCCTGTCCTCAAGGAAAGGAAAAGTCATCTTCGATGAATAAATCTCTATTGTGAGCTTTCTGGGCCTTTTTTTTTTTTTTTTAACCTGAATGATGTTGAAGACAATGTTACAAAAAGTCAACCTTTATGTATTGCTTTTGAAGTTGCATTTAAAACCACAAAGCTCGACTGCAGGAAGTCTCTTCAAGGGAAAGGGAAACTGAAAATTATTATAATAATCTTACATGTTGCAGCTCAGAAAAGCAAAACAGAAACTAGATCGGGGAACTTAGGCATATTCAGAAAAAGAAAAATTTCCTTTACCTCATGTAGTATTTTAAAATACTTAGGTTAATACCTTCATACTAATTGTACATGGAATAGGTTGGTGGAATCAAGAAAAACACACACATTCTCTCTCCCTCCCTCTCTCTTCCCCCCCCCCTCCCCCCCTCCCTCTCTCCCTCTCTCTCTCTCCTCACTCACTTTTTGAGTCAGGGTCTCATTCTGTCACCCAGGCTGGAGTACAGTGGTATCATCTCACCTCACTGCATCCTTTGCCTCCCAGGTTGAAGCAGTTCTCCTGCCTCAGCCTCCCAAGTACCTAGGATTACAGGCATGCACCACCACACCCAGCTAATTTTTTGTCAGTTTAGTAGAGACGGGATTTCACCATATTGACTGGGCTGGTCTTAAACTCCTGATTTCAAATGATCTACCCGCTTTGGCATCCCAGAGTTCTGGGATTACAGGTGTAGAGCCACCATACCTGGCCATATTTTTTAAAAGGAAAGTAATTAATGCCACATTTTGTTTGTTTTGACAACGCTGTGAAAGCTTTTGTAATCTGAATTCTGTTGTTGATACCGGGACTTGTCCCCAAATTTGACTGAAATGCTAAACAACAGACCATAGGCTGGTTGACTTTCATTTGTTTTAGGGAAGATTCATTCAGGAAGAAGATATTTGTGTAGGTTTTTCTTTTTTATATATCCTCTTCAGGTTATGGAGCAGCTGGAAGTTTTGCTAGTATATTGGATGTCAATCAAATTAGAAAACAGAACTAGTTATAAAACTTTGCAGCTTCATAGTAAGATTTCTCTTTCTACTCTTGCCCTGCAATATCTACTTAAATAATATAGAAAGACTTTGTCAGTATTTTAAAGCACAACAGAAGATCCTCACCATTTTCTGGCACAGACCTAAAAGTACGTGGTACAGGATCACTGGTGTAAGCTGAAAACATTTATTTTCAGCTTTTTGCTATTTCATAAAGCTGATCTTTAAATTTCCCTCTGTTCAGTTAAACTTAATGTTATTTTGAGAATGAAAGAAAATGGATTTCACAAAACTAGATACTCTTTTTCTTTTTTTCCCTCCAGGAAAAACATCTCATTTCTAGGTGTTACAAAACCAGTTTCCACTGGAGAACCACATTTCAGAGTAGCAGGGCTTGTGTGGTCTGGCCCTGGTTCAGAGTCACCCTTTAGAAAGCAAAAGCAGTTGCAGTTTACTTAGGGACTTAGAAACTTTCTATTGCAAAACAGTGTAAGGCACAGTTTAGCTTCTCTGGAATTTTTTTTTTTTTTTTTTTTTTTTTTTGAGACAGAGTTTTGCTCTTGTTGTCTAGGCTGGAGTGCAGTGGTGTGATCTCAGCCCACGGCAACCTCTGCCTCCCAGGTTCAAGCGATTCTCCTGCTTCAGCCTCCCGAGTAACTGGGACTACAGGCATGCGCCACCACACCCGGCTACTTTTGTATTTTTAGTAGAAACGGGGTTTCTCCATGTTGGTCAGGCTGGTCTTGAACTTCTGACCTCAGGTGATCTGCCCACCTCAGCCTCCCAAAGTGCTGGAATTACAGGTGTGAGCCACTGCGCCTGGTCTGGAATTTTTTCTTTCTTTGCGGTAGTACCCAATAGTACTTACAGACTGGATCTGTTCTGGGGGAATTGGCAACAAACTGAAATTTCCTGTTAGTAGTTTATGGATCTATTGTAAAACTGCTGATCAGGCATCATTATCCTTATTTTTTTGGCTGGGATTTTGGATTTTTTTTTTTAATTATTTTTTTTTTTTTATCACATTAGATCAGTGGCCTTTCAAAATGGAACCTGCAGGCAGATTAATATATATAAACATTTGTGCATCTGTAAATGGTGATCAAATAGATAAAACACCTTTTCCCGTATGCTGTGCTCCTCTAATTTAGGAAATAATACAATTCCTGTTCAAAAGCTACACAATTTGTTGTGTTACTATCTTGTCAAAACATTGTTTTCTTTTTTATGAGATAGAGTCTCTCACTGTCACCCAGGCTGTAGTGCAGTGGTGCCATCTTGGCTCACTGTAATCTCCGCCTCTGGGTTCAGGCATTTCTCCTACATCAGCCTCCCATGTAGCTGGGACTACAGGTGCACACCACCACGCCCAGCTAATTTTTTTGTATTTTTAGTAGAGACAGGGTTTCACCATGTTGGCCAGAATGGTCTCGATCTCTTGACCTCGTGATCTGCCTGCCTCAGCCTCCCGAAGTGCTGGGATTATAGGTGTGAGCCACTGCGACCAGCCAAAACATTGCATTTTTAATAGGAATGTTCCCATGAGACATAGGAGAAGAGAATTTTTTTTCCCCTACTTCCTTAGTATCTCAAACTCAAAGAATAGGTTTGGGAGGAAATTTGGCCATTTGATTTACCAAAACAGCTTTCCTGTGAGAGTAAAACTGAAATTATGCCTATTTTGAGATAGGCTGGCAATTTGCATTAACTGTTTGTCTTATTTTAAGTCAGTTTGGGTTTGGGAAAGCTGGCCATTGATTTGAAAGACCCCAAATTTTGAAATACAGGAATACCTATGAAGTGAACTTGAACTCATGACCACCTTAAAACCACTGTTTAGAGTGATATAGTGCTTTTCCCACTCCCATTGATACGTAATTGTTTGATAGAACAGCAGTACTCCCAGTAAATTTAGTAACTTAGGAGGTTATTTTTAGAAGGTAAACATGTACTTGATATTTTTAAATGTATTTTTATTGATATCAGAAAGCTGATTATTTGATAATTTATAAAAATCTTTTTTGAGATGGAGTCTCACTTTGTCACCCAAGCTAGAGTGCAGTGGGACAACTTCCACCTCCCTGATTCAAGCGATTCTTCTGCCTCAGCCTCCTGAGTAGCTGGGATTACAGGTGCACACCCACGCCCGACTAATTTTTGTATTTTTAGTAGAAATGGGGTTTCTCCATGTTGGCCAGGATGGTCTTGAACTCCTGATCTCAGGTGATCCACCCGCCTTGGCCTCTCAAAGTGCTGGGATTACAGGTGTGAGCCACCATACCCAGCCAGATTTTTCATCAAAGTTAAATAACCCAATGTATTAAAACTGTTTTCACTGCTGATAACAGAAATTCACTGTCTGGTAGCTTAGGCAAAAAAGCTTGCTGTCAGAATTCTCTTTCTCTTTCCCCACCTCTCAGCTCTGCTTCCACTTATATTTTCTCTCAATTGGTGGTAAGATGGCCACCAATACCTCCAGGTTCACAATCTGTTATCCCCTGTGTAGAGCGAGCTTCCTATAGAAGTATCAGTATTTAGCCTCTCTGTCAAAGGAACAGATATATATCTGGGACCAGTTTCTGTAGCTGAGAATGGGATATATTTATTGACGTGGACAGCAGCCCACTACTTCTCCCTAAAGCCACACCAGAAATACAGGTTGAGTATTCCTTATCTGAAATGCTTGGGACCAGATCATTTTGGATTTTAACCTTTTCATTTTTTGTAGTATTTACATTATACTTAACTGGTTGAGCATCCCAAATCTGAAAATCCAATATCTGAAGTGCTCCAATGAGCATTGCCTTTGAGTGTCATGTCAGTGCTCAAGAAGTTTCAGGTTTTTTAGCATTTTGGATTTCAGATTTTTGGATTTGAGATACCCAACTTGTATATAAATTGAAACAGGATGAATAGATTCCCAAAATACATTTGAGATATTCTTACCCAAAGAGTGGTAAGCCAGTTCATATGTCTCCTGCATCGACAATTCCTCAGAGATACTAGTTTCATTTCAGCATGTTGGTCATATTATGTTCAGCACAGTTAAGCCACGGTGTAGGAAATAAGACTATATGGAAATGAGGAGTTATTTTTAAAACGATTTTACTAGCATTTAATACATAAAAATGAGTATCCTTTTTAAGATAATCACCTTAGTAGGAAGAATTTGTTCCAACTTGGTACTATCTCTCAAAATATTTTAAAAATCTTTTTGTTGTTGTTGCCTAAAGAGCTCACAGCATATTCTTTTAAGTATTGCCAATATTAGCATAATTTTATGTTATGTTAATTTTTGGAAAGACCAAACTCCATTTAAAGTCAGATGAAGAAAATGAAGTAATTGTATTGAGAAATGTCGTACTCGATCTCTAAAAGTAACAGCTATGAAGTGTTAATTTTTTTGAGATGGTGTATGAATAGTTTAGAGTGTGAATTTGCATGATAAAGAAGCATTTTTCTATTTTTCCAGCTACACTGGTTAAATGGATAGCCTCCAAAAATGAAATTAGTTACTCATGTTGTCCCAGTTTGACTGTTAGTATAGGTCCTACAAGTTGAGTTCCTTTGAAATGCTCCCGTCAGTTTTTGAACCCCTCCTTCCTTTCGTGTTCCAGAAGAAGCTACTTCCCCTGCCTCACCCCTGGAATTAATTATTTTACCCTGATTCCTTTTATTGAAGAATAGTATTTAGAAACATATATCTGGTTATTAGTTGTGCTCATTACTCTTGAGGTATCACTGCTTCTAGGCAGCCTGAGCTGACAGAGCTAGGAAATGTGTGTGCAGACACACACACATGCACATCTACGTCTATATATAAAAATCATGAGTGCACATGGGTTCCTCTAGTTCCCATTCACCATTGCAGGCTTCTTTTCCCTTCCTTATTTATAACTTTTTTCATTTCAATGGGAAGCATGTATCTTATTATCATCAATATATCTATTTAATTACTCAGTCCTAGGAAACACAAAATAGTTTCAGAATTGCTAACTCAAATCTCTGTGAATGTACTAACTACTGTACAATATCTGTTTAGAGTAACATATATAAAATACATCTTTTGACTGGGCGTGGTGGCTCATGCCTGTAATGCCAGCACTTTGGGAGGCTGAGTCGGGTAGATCATGAGGTCAGGAGTTCAAGACCAGCCTGGCCAAGATGGTGAAACCTCATTGCTACTAAAAATACAAAAAGTAGCTGGATGTGGTGGCAGACACCTGTAATCCCAGCTACTCGAGAGGCTGAGTCAGGAGAATCACTTGACCCAAGAGGCAGAGGTAGCAGTGAGCCCACATCGTGTCACTGCACTGCAGCCTAGGAGACAAAGCAAGACTCCGTCTCAAAACAACAACAAAAAATGTATTTTGAGTTGTAATACAAGTCAAAATACTGTTTTACAAGGTGACTTATGTTAGTTTCACTCTTCCTCACCCCCTGCAGTGTGATTATGTTCATACATAGTTTTTTTTTTTTTTTTTTTTTTTTGAGGTGGTGTTTCGGTTTTGCTACCCAGACTGGAGAGCAATGACACGATCTTGGCTCGTTGCAATCTCTGCCTCCTGGGTTCAAGTGATTCTCCTGCCTCAGCCTACCAAGTAGTAGCTGGGACTACAGGCATGTGCCACCATGCCTAACTAATTTTGTATTTTTGGTAGAGATGGGGTTTCACCATGTTGGTCAAGTTGGTCTTGAACTCCTGATCTCAGGCGATCTGCCTGCCTCAGCCTCCCAAAGTGGTGGGATTACAGGCATGAGCCACTGTGCCCAGCCTATACATAGGAGTTTTATAACAAGCATTTTGACAAAATATATTGATATGGTTTGGATGTCCCCTCCAAGTCTAATATCAAAATGTGAGCTCCAGTATTGGAGGTGAACCGGAATCATGGGAGCAGATCCCTCATGGATGGCTTAGTGCCATCCACTTGGGGATGAATGAGTTTTTGCTGAGTTCACATGATCCAATTGTTTAAAAGTGTGTGGCACCCCCCATCTGTTGCTCCTACTCTATGTGATGTGTCCTTCCCCCCTTCGCCTTTCACCTTGAGTAAACATGTATCGCTTATCACCCTGAATCCTCTGAGGCCTCCCCTGAAACCAAGCAGATGCCAGTGCCATGATTGCACAGCCTGCAGAACCGTGAGCCAGTTAAACCTCTCTTCTTTATAAATTGCCCAGCCTTTGATATTTCTTTATAGCAACACAAAAACGGCCTAACGCATACGTCTACCTGAATTTTATTTAACATATTGCTTATCTCATCGTTTCACCTGGTTCCTGGGGAAATATGACCATCATCATCAGCGACCAGTCACAGAACTGATCGTCACCTGTTACATAGTGATTGTGGGCAGAAGAGCTGGCAGTGAAGTTATACTTTTGATGCCGTTGCTCACAGCTCACATACTTAGGTTCCTGAAACCTGTGTGTATCTGAATCATGTGAGGTGAAGCCTGACTGTGCCATAACTTGGAAAGTGTGCAGATGTTTGACAATCATATTTCTCCCATTTTACATTTTAAAAAATAATTTAAAAATTTTTATATGTTGTAAAAATAGTTGGTGAAACATTTCCTTTCAATCCCTAGTTATCCATCTCTCACTCTACCCAGCTCTATTTGGCTTCTTAGGTGTGGGTAGGGGCAAGTAGCAGTGATTCTCAGAGGCTTTAGTTCTACGAACCTCAATACTATACAAAGTTTGGCTTGAGAATTCAGAATTCGGGTTTAGTTTAACTTGAAGGAAAGATTCCTTGAACATTAAGTCATGCTTTGTTTCTCCCATAGATTGATATAGAAATCAACGGCAGTGCAGTGGATCTTCACATGAAGTTGGGTGACAATGGAGAAGCTTTCTTTGTTGAGGAGACTGAAGAAGAATATGTAAGTTTGTGTAGTTTGCACCCTCTTACACAGTGTGCTCAGGCCTCTGTACATGGCCCAATAGCGGGGGGTTTTTTTTTTTGTTTTTTTGAGACGGAGGTTCCCTCTTTGTTGCCCAGGCTGGAGTGCAATGGTGCAATCTCAGCTCACCATAACCTCTGCCTCTCGGGTTCAAGCGATTCTCCTGCCTCAGCCTCCCAAGTAACTGGGATTACAGGCATGTGCCACCATGCCTGGCTAATTTTTGTATTGTTAGTAGAGATGGGGTTTTTTCATGTTGGTCAGGCTGGTGTCAAACTCCTGACCTCAGGTGATCCTCCCGCCTTAGCCTCCCAAAGTGCTGGGATTACAGGCATGAGCCACTACACCCGGCCCCAATAGCAGTTTTTTATGGTTGATTGTACACAGAACTGTTGCTGGCTAGATAAGCTTCAGTTTCATGTTGAAGGACTAAGCTGTCAAAAAGGAGCTGAAGGAATTAAGAACTTTTTTCCATACAAAGTTTCAGGGTGGAGGGAGCATGCTGAATGCACGTACTTGGACTTTTTGTGAGGGAAGGCATACCACTTTCTAAGTTTAGTGAGCTTTCTTAGTGTCGCTTCTGGTTTGTATCTTGTCATGAATACATTCAGTTCTGCCTGAGTAATTAAGGCATTTCTCTTCTGGCTCTCTGTTTATGCACTTGTGACCTTTCGACTGGGAATCATATTTACCATTTTGGCAGAAATATTACATCCCTAACCTTGAAAAGTCGTGAATTAATTTATTATGATCTCAAGAGAGTTAAATAAATTGGACAAAAAAATCAATTGAATAAATTATATCCTTTATAAGTGATTACATGTTTGACTTCTTTTAGTAAGTGGTCATGATTTGTTTGATCTCCCCTCCCCAACACACACATTCTGTATCTACTGATTTGAATGGTGGTTAACTGTTCTTCATGGATTCAGTGTGGATCTATTTATTTATTTATTAATGATAGATTTTACATTCCCACTAAAGAATTCAGTCAGATAACGTGCATTTTTTAAAAATTCTTTTAAAGGCATAAGTACATCCGTCTTCATAAAGATTAAAACCTCAACTACCCAAACTAATGAGTATCAAGTTACTAAGGATACAGGACTACTTTTTTGGCTTTGAAGATGAAGTTACAGTTTGATATAATTTACAAAGAAAATTTTTACCAAAAAACACAATAGCAAAATAAGGTTGTTTATCATTTTTTGATTGAGAAACCAACAACTTAGGTATCAGTATGTAAAGCAGCATTGAAACACTATGGTTTATGAAGGGGTAGCTTTATCAGACTGGTGCTTTTTCTGGTTTAATTACTTGTCTTTATAATACCTCATTTGCATTTACTTGCTTTAAGCAACATTTTTCCTAATCAGAGACTGAGGCAAAGAGCAGAATGAAACATAATAAATGACATCTGTCACAAAAATAAAACACTTTTTATATATTTCTTAAAATTATGTATAATCCCTAACACTGACTGAACTTCTCAATCAGCAGGCACAGTAAGTGAGAGGACTGGGTTGTTGGTTCTTACCTAGTTTTCATGGCTTATTCTGACAGTTACACCAAAAACTGTGCTTAGCAAGGACAACTTGGAGAATGTCAACTTTTCAGCCGTTTTTTTCCCCATCCCATGTGTTACCAAATTCGCATATCTCTTGTGTAGACTGCTTCTCTTTAAAATAAAAAATTGTTAATTTATCCAACAAATGATGGAATTACTACTCTATGCCACATGCTTATGAATACAATGTGCTCCTGTTCCTCTAGGGGTTCGTAAGTTAGAATAGGATAAAAATTGAACAAAAACCCAGTTTGTTGCCTTTTATTTGCTTTTTTTCTCTTAAACTTTTCTCATTTAATTATTTGTCATCAACATTCCTTTCAAGTCTAGTTCTAAACCCAACTCTATGCTTTTATTAGCTGCACAATATTCCATAGTATGAACATACCATAGTTTATAGGTTGTTTTCATCCCACAAACACTGCTGAAATAGAACTAGGAATTACCACCAGAAACAAAAACAGCTTTCAGTAAGTAAAATAAAAATCATTGAATTAAAAATCCTCAAAGTCAGAGACCACTAACCTCTTATCTGGGTTTCTTGTGGGCATTCAGAATATCTTATTACCGTTTCTTTATAAGTGTGTGTTGCTGATGAACACAAATTTCTTCTAGGTAAATCAGACTTTAGCTTCAGGGTAATATGTTTATCAAAGCTAAGTTCAAAAGCTTAATAAAAAACAATTCAGAAACCCATACATTTTCAGAACTATTGTTATAAAAGCTTGAGTATTTTAAATTATATGAGGTTAATTTTTATCTCTATTATGTACCTTCCATTTCCTCTGATAATACAAAGGAATGAAACAAATGGCTAAGACATGAATTTACTGAACATCAGATTTGATTATTTAGTATTAAATAGAAGTTTTACTGCTTCTAAATATTGGGCCTTATTTTCTTTTTTTTGAATTCCTAGAGGAAAGAGTATTTATTTTTAAAACATAGTGTGCTTTATGGTTTAAAATTTTACTAACATCATTTGCTAGAGGATATTGTCTCTGATTGCCCTTCTCCACCCTCAATTAATTTGGCAAAACATAAACATTGGCCACTCTACATCACTGTAGTTCCTCGTGTCACTCATCTGTCCTGCTGCCCTTTGTCTGACAGTGTCCTTAATCTCTGCCTTCTGCTTTGTCCTTTTCTGAATGTTCTGTGTGAGTTCTTGACAGTCCTTTGTAACACCTTCTTAGATTGTTGCTGCTGTTTTGATCTTTGCTTTGTGAAAAATTTAATTGGTTCAGCTTTAATTACAGCTTTGGGGTGTTCCATGCTGACTTGTCATATCAGTTCCTTCAGATGTACTCGGTTACATGTTGTACCCAAAGTGGGCTAGCACCTAGCTGCCTCACAGGGGAAAGACCTCCTCAGAGAACAGTAGACAGTGCCTTAGTTCAGTGGGAGTTTCTTGCCATTAGGGAATATGTATTTTTTCTACCAATGTGAAAATTTATATATTCAAAATATTATTGCCTTAATTCACTGTCTAGTTTGTCTTGGATAACTTTTCTTTCTCCATTCTCCTTAAGGAAAAGCTTCCTGCTTACCTTGCCACCTCACCAATTCCTACCGAAGATCAGTTCTTTAAAGATATTGACACCCCTTTGGTGAAATCAGGTGGAAGTGAAAGACCATCTCTGAGTTCAGACATCTCACACGTCTTGGAAACAGAGACAGTTTTTACTCCAAGTTCTGTGAAAAAGAAAAAACGAAGGAGAAAGAAATGCAAACAAGACAGTAAGAAGGAAGAGCAGGCCGCCTCTCCTGCTGCAGAAGACACATGTGATGTAGGCGTGAGCTCGGATGATGACAAGGGGGCCCAGGCAGCACGGTAGGACTCTCAGCCTGGGGAGGGTCTTCTTGCGGGTACCATGCTGTCCAGTGTACCACTGTAGATAGAGTTCATGTAAAGCCAGGAGCTGCCATTTTTTAAAATGGATATACAGTGGAATCGAGCAGCAAAGGCAGTTTCTTTGTTTCTTTCAGCTCTTCTGCAAAATTTGCCATTAGACATCCTGCTGTGCTACTGAAATGTCACTTGTAGCAGACTGGTTGTGTGTTTCTTTTCATACGAGAAGTTTCCAGGAGCCAAATAAGTTCTAAGTCAAAAGATCTGAATTAGTGACTTGCCCCTGGGTGAACAGATATAACTGGGCACAATGTCATCTCTGAGATTTCCCTACCCAAGTAGCCTTAGGCTTGGTATCTTTTTCCTGAGTTCTGTTTAATTGGAATTGAGGAGGAGGGAGTTTTAATTTTTTTAAGTGAAATATCTTGATTGCCCCTTTTTACCGGCCCTGCAGAGGAGCTCATTATATGCCATTTTCATATCAGCACTGCCTGGGGTTGAAAGGTAACAGTTGAGAGTAGAACACATTTTCTCATTCAAGATTCTGTTTTCTTCCACCTGGTCCTCAGTGGTCACCTTGGCACTAGGACCATCCATGTGTTGGTGGGGAATTCTCTTCCTTGGTGACCACTGGAAAAGAAGCTGCTGCCCACGAGTGGCCCTGTATTTCCAGACCCTTTATTTGTGGAGGGAACTGCTGGTCCACTTGTGTATTTTCACTCCATCTGCTAAAAAGAGGTCATGCTCTACTTCCTGGAAAACAGTGTTGTTCAAGTGTTTTTCATCCTAGAATAGAGAGAAATAATTTCTTTTTCTAGTAATAGAAACCAAATATATATAAAGAGTAGACTCTACCTCAATCTGGTATGTGTTTTATTTGCTAGTCTTTTGTTTTAAGTGGTCAAATCAGGAGGAAAAAATGTTTTGTTTTTTAATTGAGACAGGGTCTCCCTTTGTTCCTCTGATTGGAGTGAAGTGGTGCAATCATAGTTCACTATAACCTTGAACTTCTGAGCTCAAGCAGTCTTTCCACCTCATAGGTGCTTGCCACCACACCCAGCTAGTTTTTAAAAATTTTCTGTAGAGTTGGGGTCTTGCTGTGTTACCCAGGCTGGTCTCAAATTCCTGGCCTCAAGCAACCCTGCCGCCTCGGTCTCCCAAAGTGCTGAGATTACAGGCGTGAGCCACTGAGCCCAGCAAAAAAATGTTAATTAATATAGTGTTAGTATATTATAATTATACTGCATTAATGAATAACAGTATAATCTCTTTTTTGCAAAACAATTCATTTTCTAAAATTTTGAAATCTAGAGTTTAAATCTTAGAATTAAACATCTACATTTGATAGTAATTTTGATATTTTTTAGAATGTGATATAAGTAACATAGCCATTTTTAATACCTGAAATTTTTTTCTGCTTCATTTGTTTTATTGCTGACTAGCTGTCATGTCTGTGGTGGTCTCTCTTACTCCTCCCACACTGAATATATTACACTTTTATTTTAGTTCCGACAGCATACAGAATTCCTCCAATAGAACGAAACAACAAAAGATTGGAAGCAATAGTGGAAAAGTGTGTTAAACTCTACAAACCAGAGTAAATCCTGAATAAATCAATAAATTTTGGTAATTTTTTTTTGTCAGTGTCAAAACACTAGCTGGGAAGAGTTTTGTTATAAATGTTCTGAACTCAACTTTTGTATGTCATTGATTCCCAAAGAAGTTTAAGCTGATAAAAAATACCAGAATTTCTTTAAAAGAGACTCTTCCTGTCCTTTTTCTTCTTTCAGTCTCTTAAAGGTTATTTGTCCTTCTCTTCCCTAGGGAAATAAACTGTGAGAATTTTTACTTTTCTACTGCTTGATTTCAGGAATATTAAAAACATTGTAAACAGGCTGGGTGCAGTGGCTCATGCCTGTAATCCCAGCACTTTGGGAGGCCGGGGCAGGCGGATCACCTGAGGTCAGGAGTTCGAGCTCAGCTTGGCCAACATGACGAAACTCCATCTCTACTAAAAATACATACAGCGTTTACATTACACAAGGAATTAAAAGTAATCTAGAGATGACTTAAAATATACAGAAATGTGGCTCACCCACCACGGAAGTGTAATCCCACCACTTTGGGAGGCCGAGGTGGGCGAATCATCTGAGGTCAGGAGTTCAAGACCACCTTGGCCAACATGGTGAAACCCTATCTCTACTAAAAATATAAAAATTAGCCAGGTGTGGTGGCAGGCTAATTATTCAGGAGGGTGAGTCAGGAGAATCGCTTGAACCCAGGAATTAGAGGTTACAGTGAGCTGAGATCACACCACTGCCCTCCAGTCTGGTTGACAGAGCAAGACCCCCTCTCAAAAAAAATGTATATATCAATTCCTTTAAAAGTTTTGTCTTATATATAGTAAAATGTGTAGTTGGGCAAGAAACATGTATTCTTTTGAGAAAAACTTGAAATACTTACATATCCTTAAGCTTTATTAGGAATAGCCTTGTAATGCCCCCAGAAGTGCTTTGTTCCTGAAAATATTTTTACCAACTAAAATCCTTTCAAGATCTACCAAAAAGAGCATTGAAGTAATGCTTTTGCCTTAAAGTTTTGTTGACCTGTGTCCTTTGTTAAACACAATAGAGCAAAGTTTAGAATTTCTGAACAACTGCAGCTTGGGAAGTTAAATTTCTAAAACACATGCCAAGTTCCCTACTAAGTTTTTTACAAGAATCATTATTCTAAAGGAATGTGTAAATGAATGTAATCCAATGCATTGCAGAAGTACTGTTACATACGTTGCTTTTCCAGATGGTGTGAAAGGCTGTATCCACCAAATCTGTTTGTGTATTGATTTGGTTGACAGGTACAAATGGCTGCCAACCTCTCTCTTAGCCAGCATCCTGCTGGCTTGGTAAGCAGGCATGTCACAACACATGTAAGCTAGGGCCTTGCAAACATTTTCAGGTGCTTGATGGTTTGCTTTTTCTTTAGGTGTTACCATTGAATAATAGATGCTGCCACCTGAAGGAGCTCTTCCCCTAAAATTTCCTTAAAATAGAATCTGCTTAAATAATACAGCCGACAGAAATTAGGACTTAAAAAAAAAAAGAAGACAAAATGTAAACATTTGTGAAAATTCAGGTTGTATTCTGAAATAAGCACTGAGCTAAAAAGGTAGACAGACTGGGCCCATTATAGATTGTAGAACAGTAACCTCTTCATTACCTAGGGTGTTGGTTTCTTAATCTGTAAAGTGAGAGAACCGAAGAGGCCTTTATAAGGCCCCTTGTAGCTCAGCATCTAGACTCTAACATTATTTGAGGGAAGCTGTTTATGGTCATTAACAACATATGAAACAACGTATTCAAAATCTAAGAGAAAAAGAATAGGAAGTCAGTTGCTTTTGCAGTTATGAGGGCTAGGAATTACATGGTGGTGTTGTGGAATTTGCAGCTTCCTATAGCATAGTCTTCTCAGCCCCTACCACTTAGAAAAGAAATTATTTTTCCAGAGAAGATAAATACATAAAATAGGTTTTTCTTTTGTTTTGACAAATGGCATTTCGTTTAAACTCTTTACTTTTCAAGAATTTTATTGATAATAGAATTAAGCTTAATTGAGGCTCCTTGAAGGAGGCAGATGAAAGAGGTAATCATTCTTTAAAGCAGATTGTTATGGCACAGCTGGAAGAAACTTATTCTGAAAATTGGAGAGCTTTAAACCATACAGGACTTAGTTTAAACTGTACCTAGTGAGTCTCCCTCCCCTCCTGAAGTGGGCTTTGGGCTTAAATATAACATAGAAGCTTTGTTTGTTCTTCCAGAGGATGGATGTATGTCTGTGTGTGTGAGAGAGAGATTAAAAATATTATACCTCAGCATATGTAGCCTTTTGGAGGGAAGAGACTCTGCTAATTGGATGGTGTTCTAGCATAACCTTGAGTGCAAATATATAAAGCATGCCACTGATGGAAATATTTCAAATACCCAGCAATAGCAAAAATGGAGGCTCAAGATCAAACGATCAGAAAGGAATCTCAACTTTTAATCCACTAAAGCAGAATGACTTAAAAAGTGGTATGTGGGAGCCAAATCCAGGGAGCCTAAAACTTTTCACAGATAGCATCTACTGCTCTGATGATATGCATACTTCATCTCCTGATCAGTAACTGGCTTCTAGAGAGCTCTCCATGTTCCTTTAGGGTGAGTGCAGATACTCAGGGCGACATGGATCTTACAGATGCTCCCTTCCTTTTCTCTCCTTCGTTTCTGACACATAACACAGAGAGCAGCATTGCAGGGCTCCATTTGTTTTATCAATGCTCTGTATCCAAATGCCAGCTGAGATCCTTAGCCACACTGAAATTCATTGACTAGTACTGTGCTAAGGTTGCTGATAGACATTGTTAACAGAGTTAGTGATCTTTGGCCATGGTGGTTAGCAACCCCATTTATCTCTTACATACAACCAATTAAATAGTTTAAAATTCATGTTGCACCTATAATTTATCCCACATAAATAATTCAGGCTATTTATTTTAGCATTCAATTGATTTTTTTTCTCACTTAGAAAAAATTGAGGTCCAATTTACATAGAGCAATATTCACAGATCTAAGTATGCAGTTCAGTGCATGTTGGCAGTCATATACATACATCCCTGTAACCTCTATTAGCTTTTGAATTGGAAAAATGTTAGGCTTAGAAAATGATGCAGAATTTGAAGATGCGATGTTATAGCACATCTGTGAGGCCTGAAGTGCTCTGTCCATGCTGACTGTAAACCTCAACCTCTTGAGCCCCCAGCCCTGACTGAAAGTCACTGTTTACTTCTTTTGCTCAGTTCTGATGTATTAGCACTCCTATATTTATAAACAGAATCAGTGCTTATGCTATTTTCTTCACATTCTACTATGTACACTTCACTATATCCTCCTGTCTCGAGCTTAGTTTGTTACTTCATCATGGTTTGCCTTGCTGATCCCTGTTCTAAGGCATACGTGCCATTTTGAAAGTTCCTAACGGATTTTTAGAATTCCTGTTTTAATAAAGGAGTCTTAGGACTGAAAGTGATCTCAACCATAAGAAACCTTTTCTGTCACTGTAGTGGGCCTAGACTGATGGGCTGTATTTTTGTCAGGATGTGACCAAAAAAGGCCATCTCATGTCTTCCTGGGGCTGTGAATTCAGGTGGTACCCGATTGCGCTTTCAATATTTTACTAAATCCTGTTTGCTCTGCTGAATTCTTCTTGGCTTTCCTTTTATACTGCAGTGAAACATGTTCCAAAACTAAAATATTTGTAATGTAAAAATTTTAGTTAGAAATGTGTGTGGCTTTTACATTCTTCTTTTCAGCTACTTTCACATATGGTTAGTGATGAGTCAAACTGCTGTGTCCTTTGAGATTGGGCAAATAAGGACCATTCACAAACCTCTGATTTTCCCTTTCTCAAGGGGAAATTTGCCTTTTGATATTCCATTATTGAGAAATACTTTTTTTTAGATGTCTTTCTCAGGCATATGTTTTATTCCCTTGAATGAGTGGTGTGTCAGAGTAGGGCCCTGGAGAAGAGAACATCAGAGTTAGGAAAACCTTAAATTAAAAGATGTTATGTGGAAAAACTATTACATGTCAGAGTTAGTGGTAAATAAGAGTATGTTAAATTAAGATATAAAGGAAGAAAAGTAATGTTAAAAAATAACCTGGTTTTCTGTCCCTGTTTTTAGTTCAGCAAACTAAGTGATATGGATATTCTCATTTACATTTACTATCTGTTCTATTAGAATACTGAATTTTCTGTAAGAAGCCTTTAAACTTGTATAATGTGGTGCTTTATGCTTTACAGAGTTTTTTTTTTCTTTTGTACTTTTTTCTTTTTACTTTTTCAGAGATTTCAACATGCTGCACCACATAAATCTCACATTGACTCTGAAGTAGACAGGATAAGTGATAAGTTTCCAACTAAAGATGAAAATGGAGGCCCATAGTGATTCTGAGGGATGTTCTCAAGGTTATATGATATGCAAGTTAGTTATAGTAACTCTGCAAATTTAAGAAACCAATTGGTAAATTAATTAAAACCTTATTAGCATTAATGTAACCCCCTACCCAAGGTTCGTGTATGAATCTTAAAAGCATTTGTCATTTTTGTATCATCTTTCTCACATCTCTGCATCATGTAGATTCCAAATAAAGAAAATGTTCTCAGATAATTCTTGGGGCCAAATAAAGAAGAAAATTAGTCTTGAGGTTTTAAGAGGTTGGGGTATTTTTAAACTTTTGAGCCACAGATCTTGTCTTCAGCTAATATTCATACATTTTCGAATTTATTCAGTAGAAAGGGGAGAGCAGTGGAAAGAATAAGGGCCTGTTTTGAATCCAACTACTTACTAGCTTTTGACTTTACGCAAGTTACTAAATTTCTCTGGATCCTTGATTACTTAATACCTACAATGGAATATTACCTCATTATGTAAGGACTGAATGAAATAGACATAAAGCTTTAATTTTCTTTTAGCCTTTGAATCACCCCTAAGGGATGGAAAAAGGAATTTTTAATCACATTTTTCTTCTGTCCTCCCCCCTATTTATTACACATGTGAATAGTGATTGTGGTGTTTCATAGTGAGTGACATTGGTATATCCCCCCTTCTCTTTCATATTTTTTAGAGTTAGTAATCATTTGCCTCTCTTCATTTTTATTGTTTGTGCAGTGTCAGTAGGTTTGGGGGTCTTTTAAAGCTGACAAGAATGTCATTGTTCCTGCCTTTCTTTGGTTTCTCCTTTCACAGAGGATCTTCAAATGCTTCCTTGAAAGAAGAAGACGATAAAGAGCCTTTGCTCTTCCATTCTGGAGATCACTACCCCTTATCTGACGGAGATTGGTCCCCTTTAGAGACGTAAATATCTTTGAAATTTCTTGGTTTTTTAAAGGAAAGAGGAAGGAGGATATATTAATTAACTTTTCTGTTACTCTATAGTAATGATAGTTCCCATTTCTCTCACACAGCCAAGGAACTCAGTATTTACTTTTAACACAAATATGTATCTCTTCTCTCAATAATTAATTTTGTTTCTAAATTTTCTTTCTTTCCTTCTTTCCTTCCTTCCCTCCCTCCTTCCT
Organism: Plecturocebus donacophilus; assembly: GCA_004027715.1. Lineage (NCBI taxonomy): Eukaryota > Metazoa > Chordata > Mammalia > Primates > Pitheciidae > Plecturocebus > Plecturocebus donacophilus. The sequence goes on along the minus strand of PVKP010023398.1, from coordinate 4,785 downwards.
TCCTTTCTTCTCCTTTCTTTCTCTCTTTCTTTTCTTTCCTTTTCTTTTCTTCTTTCTTTCTTCTTTTTCTTTCTTTATTTTTATAAGCCTACAGCACCCAGTATTCCCAGGTGGTCTCCCATCCAAGTACTAACTAGGCCCGACTTGTTTCTAAATTTGATCTAACTTACTCTAACAATGTTGGCCGACTGTAGATCTGTATAATCAGCGTGGAATTTAACCATATACAGTTCTTTTTTTCTTTTTCTTTTTAGTAGAGAAAAGGTCTGGCTTGTTGCCCAGGATGGAGTGCAGTGGCACGCTCATAGCTCACTGCAGCCTTAAACTCCTGGGCTCGAGCGATCCTCCCACCTCAGCCTCCTGCGTAACTGGGACTACAGGCATGTACCACTGTGCTCAGCTAATTTTTAAATTTTTTGTAGAGACAGAGTCTCGCTATTTTGCCCAGGCCATTCTTGAACTCCTGGCCTCAGGTGATCCTCTCACCTTGGCCTCCCAAAGCACTGGGATTACAGACGTGACATTGTGCCCACTCATCTACAGTTCTTAAATTCTAATCTTTCAGTGTCAACTACTGGCTGTAACTGAAAATACAGTGAAAAGAAGTACAGTCATAACTTTATCCTGCAATCAAATCCTTGGGTGTTAGTTACGTTAATTTGCCTGCTTTTCCTTTCCTACAAAATTATCTTTTTTTCTGATTGATTTCTTGTGAAAAGCAAATGAGATTATGAATATATAATGTTTACAAAGGACCTGGGAAGTCCTCATAAATACTAGTTGGTATCATTTTTATTATTATTAAAGAACTCAAGTGGAAGAAATAATTGATGTTCTCTTTCATGGAGTTTTTATATATGCAGAATAAAGTTGATATATTCAGATTTGTTTCTTTTAATCTGTCAGGCTCAGCAAGATTGAAGGTTTCCTGACTTTTAAGTCATCATGTTTCTTTGTTCTGTTTGTAGCACCTATCCCCAGCCAGTGTGTCCTAAGAGTGATTCAGAACTGGAAGTGAAACCCGCTGAGAGCCTGCTCAGATCAGAGTCTCATATGGAGTGGACATGGGGTGGATTCCCAGAGTCCACCAAGGTACTAGAGTTTACTTGCCTGTGGAAAGTATTTGACTAGACAAGTGAAGAATCCCTCCACCCATAAGTAAAGGAGACAATTTCTGACTGAGCTCTCATGAATGTAAATGATAGTACCCTCAGTCATAAAAGTAAATTCAAAGTTAACATTTTTGGTAACATTTGGACTATATATTTGCAGCTGAAGGAATTCAGTAGTAATTTGTGTATATTTCTATTTACTGAATAATAACGTTGATTGTTAATTATTATAAGGAAATTTTAAAAGCTACCTTAAAAGAAACTAAAATTTTCACACTGATTTTTTTTTTTTTTCTTCTGGAGGCAGGGTTTTGCTCTGTCACCCAGGCTGGAGAGCAGTGGTGCAACCACAACTCACTCCAGCCTCAAGCTCCTGGGCTCAGGTGATTCTCCCACACCAGACTTTCAAGTAGCTGAGACAGCACATGTGTGCCACCATACCCAGTTAATTTTTCAGTTTTAATTTTTTTGTAGAGACAAGGTCTCACTATATCAGTCTACCCTGATTTCAAACTCCTGGGCTCAAGGGATCCTCCTGCCTCAGCCTCCCAGAGTGCTGGGATTACAGGCATGAGCCACTATCCCTAGTCAACACTGAAATTTTAAACAGGAAATTGTTAAACCTTTTTTTCCAGCTCATAATGAAGAAGAAAGAACTGGGAAGATAAATTTCTTGAGAGAGAAAATGTTTAGATCATCTGTTGAATTTAGGTTTTTTAAATAGACATTTTGCTTATATTTGTGATTGAATTTAGACTTGCCACTTTTATACTGTTTTAACAGAGCCTTGATGTGGTCCAAGGAGGGCTAAGTTTTTATTTAGTTTTCTCCCTCAAAATGAATATTCTCTACTACTGAAAATTGTCTATTTCCTCAGTCTTCTCTAGTATAACTCTTCACAGTAGAACATTTATATATATCCCCCCCCCTTTTTTTTTTTTTTGAGATGAAGTCTTGCTCTGTAACCCAGGCTGGGATTGCAGTGGTGCCATCTTGGCTCACTGCAACCTCCATCTCCCGTGTTTGAGCAGTTACTTTGCCTCGGCCTCCTGAGTAGCTAAGATTACAGGCGCCTGCTACCATGCCCAGCTAATTTTTGTATTTTTAGTAGAGAGTTTCATCCTGTTGGCCAGGCTGGTCTCAAACTCCTGACCTTAGGTGGTCTGCCCACCTCAGCCTTCCAAAGTACTGGGATTATAGGCATGAGCCACTGTGCCCAGCCAGAACATTTATATGTAACTTTTATAAGTATCATGATATTGAACAAAAGGCAATTATTAGTTTTCCTTACTTTATTATGGAATATTTACATGTGCAAAGTAATATTTTTAATGAATGTGTTAAGTTAAAAATAGAATGAACACATTTGCCAGCTTAGGAAATAGATTATAACAAATACCCTGAAAGTAGTTTAATTTTTAAACAATTTAACTTTTTTAGGTCAGCAAAAGAGAACGATCTGACCATCATCCTAGGACAGCTACAATTACACCATCAGAAAATACCCATTTTCGGGTAATTCCCAGTGAGGACAACCTCATAAGTGAAGTTGAGAAGGATGCTTCCATGGTAGACACTGTCTGTACCATAGTGAAGCCCAAACCCAGAGCTCTGGGTACGCAGATGAGTGACCCAACGTCTGTGGCAGAGCTTCTCGAACCTCCTCTTGAAAGTCCTCAGATTTCATCTATGTTAGATGCAGACCACCTTCCCAACCCAGCCTCAGCAGAGGCGCTCTCAGAAGGCAAACCAGCAGCTAAAGTGGACTCGCCGTCAAAGAAGAAAGGTAATCATTTACTTAATTTGGCACCAGGTAGTCTCAAATTAGATGGTAAATTATTTCATTGTTCCAAGTAATGTGATAGCTGCCTCTGTGTTTTTACTCCCCAGTCAGAACCCATCACACACTTTTTTTTGTTTGTTTTGAGATGGAGTTTCGAATTTGACACCCAAGCTGGAGTGCAATGGCATGATCTTGGCTCACTGCAACCTCCGCCTCCCGGGTTCAAGCAATTCTCCTGTCTCAGCCGCCTGAATAACTGGGATTACAGGCACACGCCACCCATGCCTGGTTGATTTTTGTATTTTTAGTAGAGATGGGGTTCCACTATGTTGGCCAGACTGGTCTCAAACTTCTGACTTCAGGTGATCTGCCCACCTCAGCCTCCCAAAATGCTAGGATTATAGGCGTGAGCCACCATACCCAGCCCCATGACACCCTTTTAAGATTGCTTTCCATGACGTCCCCCTGGGAAGTCCAGTTGGAGCAGGGCTTGACTTGTGCACTCTTGTCTCCCAACTGTTCCCACTCAGTGGGTTCTTGAGAAACATTTATTAAGAAAATAAATAAATGAATGGTAAGCAACTGATGAGTAAAATTAACCACTTTATTGATTAGGTATGTCAGTAAAGTGAAGTAGAATCTTAAAAAATTGGAGAAAAAAGGTTTTCACTTGAAACATCTGCTTAATTGAGGCTAAATTATGTAGGTTTTTTAGCAATGATTTCGAATAAAAATAAATACATAATAATGAGTATGTGCTCCTTTTATTGATTATTTCCCCCAAAAATAAGTAGAAGCCTAGGTGCAATAGCTCACACCTGTAATCCCAGCACTTTGGGAAGCTGAGGCAGGCAGATTTCTTGAGCTCAGGATTTTGAGACCAGCCTGGGCAACATGGTGTAACCTGTCTCTATCAAACATACAAAAACTTAGCCTGGCATGGTGGCGTTCATCTGTGGTCCCAGCTACATGAGAGGCTGAGGTGGATCACTTGAGCCTTGGGGGCAGAGGTTGCAGTGAGCCAAGATCATGCCACTGCATTCCAGCCTGGGTGACAGAGTGAGACCTTGTCGCAAAAAATAATAATAATAAATTTTTTTTAATTATCTTTAAAAAATTATTCTAACTACCTGAGCCCATGGAGGTCGAGACTGCAGTGAGCTGTGATTGCACCACTGTACTCTAACCTGGGTGACAGAGTGAGACCCTGTCTCAAAAAAAAAATAGGTAGAGAAAACATCTCTTAGTTCAGCAGTTCTTCCTCACTTTTGGTACACAAGTTTAATAAATCAGAACATCCTTACTATTTGAAAATAGAAAGTCAACCATTGACACTTGGTACAGTAAGAGTCAAAACACACATACTCTGAACACTGGCCTTGGATCACATTTTTAGGAAAGTTGTGAAACCTTCCCTAAGATTACCCAACATCATATATAGCCAATTACCTACTTCACTTTTAAAAAAAAATTCTAGCACCAAAAATTAGGTAATTATAAACCAGCTTAATATATATTCACTACAGGTATGACCTTCAAGATCACTCTGAAATAATTTATCTAAAATGAAAGAATGTGACTATCGAAGGTATTGGTGGTCAAATCCAACCATTCAGCTAATGGTGACTTAACTTGGCACCTGCTCTTCCTCCAAAGGCCTGCAGCCATTGGTTCTGCTCTAAGAAATGTTAAGGGAGGAAATCCAGTTCTTCTAGGATGAATGCTTTGTTTTTGGAAATCATGACCCCTGTTCTTAACACACAGTTCAGGAGCTGGCTAGAGATAGGAACCCTGAGTGGTTTCCACTCTTCTTTTGGCCTCATTCTTTTTCCCCTCCACTTTTTATTATACATTTTTGCACCCTCCTTCTTCTCAATCTCTCTCTCCCTA
>PVKP010023397.1:0-36328 GCA_004027715.1 Plecturocebus donacophilus | reverse complement strand
GGGAGTCCCATGACCTTCCCCCTTCCAAGATGTGGAGATAGGAGGCACATGGGGTCCTGGCACTAGGCTGGGAGGTCAGAGCTAGGGTCCCCCCTGAGAGGCTCTGCCATCTGCACCAAGCTCCCCACCTCCCCATGGCTTCTGAGTCAGATCCAATGAGATGGTGGCCATGGAAGTACTCTGGCCCATGCTCCCTGAAAGCAGCTGCTGGCACTGTCATCACTGCACTGTGAGGACCATTCCCACAGGGAAGTCCGAGGCAGCGTGAGCGCCACAAAAGATGGACCCATAAGGAGGGCACAGGCGCCTGGGCGGCCGCTGCACACACTCACCCCTTGCCCTCGCTCTGGCTCTCTTTGACTGGCTTCTTGCCATGCTTCTCTTTATTTCGCAAATAATCCTTCAGCTTCTCGGCCCGGTCTAGGTACTGCACGCACTTGGCTCGAATGCTCTCCTTGGCCTTGTCGCTGTGGGCCTCATCTGTGAAGGGGGACGCAGAGGGGCCCCTGTGAGCCTCAGGTGCTGCCCTCCCTCTGGAGCCGCAGCGTGGGGACCCCGCGCAACTCACACTTGATGGCATGGAGGAAGTACTCCACTGCATGCTGGTACAGCCGCAGCGCCTCCTCGTAGTTCTTGGCTTTGTCCTCTTCTGTGGCTTTCGTCACCAGATCAATGGCTTTCTGGAAAGGCAAAGCAAAAGGCTCGGTGCTTCCTCGGAGACGTGGAAAGTCCCTGGGGTCACAGGCATGGGGATATGACGTGACGAGGGATGCCGCTGGGCCTGTGGATTTATTGCTTGCGGGCCGTCTTCAATATGTTGGCCTACTTTTCCAACATCGGCTACAAAGGCCTTCAAAGGAGGCTTTAAAAGCCAGGCGGCCGTCTTCCCAATAAGCTCAGACGGTTAAAAGCCATGCACTGGATTTCAGCAAGTGGAAACCTGACCTAACATCTCAAGTCAGGGCTCAGAGGGCAAGTTCATGGGACTTTCTGTTCTGCTGCCTCAAGGGAAAGAGAAACAGACCCGAGCTGAGAGCCTGGCAGAAGGGACACGCAGGAGCAAGTGACTGCTGGTTGGTTTAGCAAGGCCAGAAACTGCACCCATCCTCAGGCCCAGAGAACAGGCAGCCGGAAGGAAAGTCCTGCCTGGACCTGGAGTTTCCACAGGATACACTGAAAGGCCTCTCCTCCTCCTCCTGCTCCAGGCAGCTTGCTTCTCCGGGGCTGCAGAGAGCAGATGGTTTCCTTCGCTGTCTAAAGTGACACCCTAGGAAGGGACGCTTACACACAAGGCTCCGCACATCAGCAGCTCCAGTAAGAAAAGTACTTGCTTGCTCCCTGCTGACAACAGAAGGGAACTGTGTCCCTCTGGAACCTTCTAAGAGCTCTGTGAGAGTCAATGTCTTTGGGAATCTCATAAATCCCGTAGGCCAGTGCCCTGGGCTGAACTCAAAGCATTACATGGTTTCATGATTTTTATCTTTTTTGAGACAGTCTCTCTGTCGCCCAGGCTAGAGTGCAGTGGTGCAATTTCAGCTCACTGCAACCTCCACCTCCCTGGTTCAAGTGATTCTCCTGCCTCAGCCTCCCCAGTAGCTGGGATTACAGGCACATGCCACCATGCCCGGCTAATTTCTGTATTTTTTTTTCCTTTCTTTTGAGACGGAGTCTTGCTCTGTCACCCAGGCTGGAGTACAGTGGCATGATCTAAGTTCACTGCAGCCTCCACCTCCCAGGTTCAAGCGATTATCTTGCCTCAGCCTCATGAGTAGCTGGGACTACAGGCATGCGCCACCACGCCTGGCTAATTTTTTATATTTTTAGTGGAGACGGAGTTTCACTGTGTTAGCCAGGATGGTCTTGATTTCCTGACCTTGTGATCCGCCCGCCTCAGCCTTCCAAAGTGCTGGGATTACAGGCATGAGCCACCGTGCCCGGCCAATTAAGCACCTACATGGTTTGAAAACCTGATTTTAAAAACCGCAGCTTCACCAATCCCTGCAAGAAGCATGACCAGAAGTCTCCTCCTCAGATCCGGCACCAGTTACCAGGCAGACAATCCCACCGCAAACCCACAGTTCCAGGCACAGCAAACAATAAACCTCCTGACCGACTCTTGGCAGGGCCGGGGCATTTGTTCAGCCCTCTCTCATCTGCAAGGAAGAAGTCTTCGAAAGAAACACACACAGACAGCTCAACAAAATAGACAGGCAGGAGGAAGCTGGGCCAGGCTGATGTGAAATGAACTTAGCGGATAGAAGAGATAAGAGGGGTGATTGCTGGCCATTGCTTTCAAGCCTCTGCTCCCTCTACTACTTACAAAGAATGGCTGGGAGAGCAAACCTTCTTGGAAATGAGCTTAGGCACAGGCTACACTTGTCTGCCCTCTTTTCCCCGTGACGCTTCTCCAGATGAGACAGGAAGGCAGCACTCCTCTCCCTGGTGGCTTCCTTTCTCCAAAACAAACACCCCCAGTTCCTCAGACTTTTTCATTCTCTGCAGCTTCATGCTTGGGTCTGTCCTTTGAACAACACTCAAGGTGTTCTGTGTCTCACAAGGAACAGCATGGACCCATCCCCTACCCCCCTCTGGAAACTAGTAATACACCTAAGAGTGAGCTGGGGCTGGCTGGGCGTGGTGGCTAACGCCTGTAATCCCAGCATTTTGGGAGGCCGAGGCAGACGGACCACGAGGTCAACAAATGAAGACCATCCTGGCCAACATGGTGAAACCCTGTCTTTACTGAAAATACAAAAATTAGCTGGGCATGGTGGCGCACCGCTGTAGTCCCAGCTACTCAGGGGGCGGAGGCAGGAGAATCGCTTGAACCCAAGAGACAGAGGCTGCAGTGAGCCAAGATCGTACCACTGCACTCCAGCCTGGGCGACAGAGCGAGACTCCATCTCAAAAAAAGAAAAGAGTGCGCTTGGGCTGGGCACAGTGGCTCATGTCTTTAATCCCAGCCTTCTGGGGTCAGGAATTCGAGATCAGCCTGACTGATATGGTGAAACCCTGTCTCTACTAAACATACAAAAATCAGCTGGGCATAGTGGTGGGTGCCTGTAATCCCAGCTACTCAAGAGGCTGAGGCAGGAGAATCGCTTGAACCCGGGAGGCAGAGGCTGCAGTGAGTCAAGATCGTACCACTGCACTCCAGCCTGGGCGACAGAGCGAGACTCCATCTCAAAAAAAGAAAAGAGTGCGCTTGACTTTTCTGGCAACCACATCCAGTTTTTCACACACAGGTGGTCCGAATTTCAATGGAGAGAAATCGTTTTGCAGAACAGGAGGGTAAGGTGACAAACTGCCAGCGCTGCCACATCTCTAGTAACACGTATGGCAAAAAATGAGGATGAAAGAAAAGGGTGCTAACAGGGCTGGCAAATGCTTTCTGTAAAGGACCAGATGGTAAATAATTTAGGTTTTGCTGGCCAGACAATTTCTGTAGCAACGACTTCACTCTACCCTGGTGGCACAAAAGCAGCCATAGACAGTATATAATAAACGAACAGGGATGTGTTCCAATAAAACCTTATAGACTCTGAAATATGAATTTCATAGGATTTTCATGTGTCACGAAATATTTTTTTTCAAGCCATTTAAAAAATGTAAAAACCTGTGACATTATGTTGTCATAATGAAAGAAGCCAGCCACAAAGGACCACATACCGTATGACTCCATTTACATAAAGTGCCCAGAATCGGCAAACCCACAGAGAAAGAAAGTAGATGAGTGGTTGCCCAGGACTGGGAGAGAGAGAGAGGGATTTGGGGGTGAGGAGTTTCTTTTGGGGGTGATGAAAATGTTATAAAAAGTGATTGTGGTGATGGTCACACAATCATGAATATACTAAAAGCACTAAATTACACACTTTAAATTGGTGAGTTGTGCCAGGCACAGTGCCTCACAGCTGTAATCCCAGCACATTGGGAGGCTGAGGTGGGCAGATCACTTGGTCAGGAGTTCAAAACCAGCCTGGTCAACATGGTGAAACCCCATCTCTACTAAAAATACCAAAAAAACCCCACAAAAAACAAACCAGTTGGGTATGGTGGCAGGTGCCTATAATCCCAGCTACTCGGGAGGCTGAGGCAGGAGAATCGTTTGAACCCGGGAGACGGAGGTTGCAGTCAGCTGAGATCGAGCCACTGCACTCCAGCCTGGGTGACAGAATGAGACTGTCTCAAAAAATAATCAATTAATTAAAAAAAAAGAGTGTGTTACATGGTATGCAAGTTATACCTTAATAAAGCTGTGTTTAAAACTGTGAAAAAACATTCTTGGTTCACAGGCCATAAAAAACCTGCCTAGGCGGACGAGATCTGTGGCTTCTGCTGGTGGATGGTGGGGTCTGGCTATGGACTCCATCTAATTCCTAGCCTGGTACCCCAACTCATTCCATGTCTGCTCCCACTTCCACCCTCCTCCACCTCCAGGTCTCTGAATGCTACCTGTCCTCTGATGCCCCTTCTTCCATTAAGTCTTGCCTAACTCTCCTAGGCACTTTGTTGGCTGTCACTTAATGGACACCTATTATGTGCCAGACATGCGTTAAGAATGCTTTACCATAATTATTCAATTTAAAGCCATCATCACAACAACCTAGAGGGCATTACCCCATTTTACAGAAGAGGAAACTTGAGACCCGAAGATCAAAAAAACTAGCTCAAGGTCACTTGCTGGTGAGTGGCAGAGCTGAGATTCAAACCCCGGGCTGAGATCTGAGCATGTTGATCTTTTCTGGCCCCCCAGGACTGACAGCACCTACAGGACTGGTCAGTCGTTGACCCAGGTGGCACCACCCCAGCACCACCCTGCAGGATCTAAGAATGAATGAAGGGTCGCTGGCCAAGAAGAGGAAGTCGGACATCGGGGAAAGGGGCCAGGCCTTGTTCGATTCGGAGCCGAGGGGCTTCCAGGACCCAGGATAGGAGAGGAGGGAGCGAGCATCGCTGAGCGCACAGCTGGACCCCTGGCCGAGCGTCCCGAGGGTGCCTGTGGGCGCCGGCTACACGAAGAGGCCCTGGGGCTGGGCCAGTCGGGCAGGGGTGGGGAGCTTGCGGGTGGAGACGCCACCCGGCTCCGAGCGCGTGGAAACAGACGGGCGGAAGCGGCGAGGGGGCGGCAGGGGCGGGGTCTCGAGGCCTGGGCTAGGAGGCGCCCACCTGACCACCCGCCCGCCGCCCGGCTGCGCGGCCAGCAGGCCCCGCCGCCTTCGGCCTCCGCAGTCTGGCCGGGCCGCACCAGGTACCTGGAGGGTTGTCGTTGTCATTTCATCTCCTGGGTCCGCCCCACACCCGCGGCGCTGCTTGCGGCCTCGGTCCGGCCCCGGGGAGCCGAGGTACTGTGTGCGGGCAGGGAGCCCGGCGGTGGGCTCAGAGCGCGGAGCGTGGGTAGGGCGGCCGCTCGCAGCCGGAGCCGAGTCCGAGGGCCAGCGAGGAGCGCAGCCCAGAGCGGTCGGGCCTGAGCCAGGCGTCTGCTCCCTAGCGGCCACAGCCCGCACTGCAGGTACCGCTCCCTCCCGCGGCTGGGCGGCCCTGGCGAAGGCAGGGGGCGGGACGAGAGGCGGGGTGGACAGGGGGCGAGGGCCTGCGGAGACGAGGTGGGACTAGGGAGAGACGGACAGCCGGCGGGCCAGGGGGCGGGGTCGGGATGGGTGGGACAAGGCCTGGGCGGGGCCTGGCGGGGCGTACGTTAGGGCGGGGCCAGGAGCGGAGCTGGGTGTAATCCGGAAATCCTGACCCTGCTTGGAGTAACATCGCCCATGGGGCAGTTTTATTGGTACAATAAACCGAACTTATCAGAGCTCTGGTTTCTCCATGTTTAATAGTGCACGATCATAATTAGCACCTACCTTGTCAGGCTTTTGTGGGGAATAAATGAGCTAATGTAAACAGTGTGTGCCCCACACTGGGGGTTCAAATCCCTGGTGCGATGTCGGAGACTTTGAAGCCAGTTTTGTTTTGCTTTATATTTATATTTATTTACTGAGACGGAGTCTTGCTCTGTCGCACAGGCGGGAGTACAGTGGCGCGATCTCGGCTCACTGCAACCTCCGCCTCCCAGGTTCCAGCGATTCTCCTGCCTGGAATTACAGGGGTGCACACCTATTGTGTGCAGCGTTGTGTGCTAGTTTCTAGGGATACAATGATAAAAGTTCTAGGGCTGGGTGTGGTGGTTTACGCCTGTGATTCCAGCACTTTGGGAGGCCGAGACAGGATTGCTTGAGCCCAGGATCAAGACCAGCTTGGGCAACATAGCGAGACCTCTTCGCTAAATTAAAACAAAACGAAACAAAAACGCACCAGAGACAAGTGATTCCATTTGTCCACAAGTCTATCCTATGAGACAAAAAAAATGGAGAGCAAAAACATCCAAGTTGAGACTGGGTACGGGGGCTCATGCCTGTAATCCCAACACTTTGGGAAGCCGAGGCAGTCAGATCGCGTGGACCCAAGAGTGCGAGAACAGCTTGGGCAACAGGTGAAACCCATCGCTACAAAAATTAACTTATCTGGATATGGTGGCACACACCTGTAATCCCAGCTACTTTGCAAGCTGAGGTGGGAGAACTGCTGGAGTCTGGGAGGTCGAGGCTGCAGTGAACCGTGATCACACCACTGTATTCCAGCCTGAGCAATAAAGCAAGACCCTGTCTCCAAAGCTGGGAAAAAATACTGGCATACCTGAATCTCCCTCCACAAAATGCTAATTAAATACAAAGGAGAGGCTGGGCGTGGTGGCCCACGCCTATTATCCCAGCACTTTGGGAGGCCGAGGCGAGCGGATCTTCAGAGGTCAGGAGTTCAAGACCAGCCTGGCCAACATGGTGAAACCCCGTCTCTTCTAAAAATACAAAAAAAAAAAAAAAAAAAAAAAAGTCGCCAGCCATGGTGGCGGGCGCTTGTAATCCCAGCTACTTGGGAGGCTGAGGCAGGAGAATCGCCTGAACCTGGGAGGCGGAGGTTGCAGGTCGCCCAAACCAGGTAGCCGCGACCGCGCCCACGCCATTGCACTCCAGCCTGGGGGACAAGAGCAGAACTCCATCTCTAAATAAATAAATAAATAAATACGGCTGGGCGCGGTGGCTCACACCTGTAATCCCAGCGCTTTGGAAGCCCGAGGCAGGCAGATCACGAGGTTGGGAGATTGAGACCATCCTGGCTAACACGGTGAAACCGTCTCTACTGAAAATACTAAAAATTAGTCAGGCGTGGTGGCACGTGCCTGTAGTCCCAGCTACCCGGGAGGCTGAGGCAGGAGAATCAATTGAACCCAGGAGGCGGAAGCGGAGGCTGCGGTGAGCCGAGATCACGCCATTGCACTCAGCCTGGGCAAGAGTCGATAAACAAAAAATAAAAAATAAATACAAAGGAGAAAACAAGGAAGACACTAGCTTGACTAGGCCACCAAAAGGAATACCCCGTGGTGGGATGCGTGGCCCTCGTGTGTCTCCTGACATGATACCCTGAGAAGAGCATGGCATCATGGTATTCCTGCCAAGAGCCTATATGACACAACCTGAGGCGACACTGGACACAGCCAGCTTGAGGATTGTGCTGCAGAATGAAAGCCCTGTGCTGAGACTCAGGCATATGCGAATACGGTGAGGCAGAGGAATATTCCAGACTGAAGAACTGATGAGACACGACGATGAAAAGCAAGAAAGTGGTACTGGCCAGGATCCTGGGCCAGAGAGGAAAACAGGGCATGGCCAGGATGGCTGGCATCATTTGAATGAGGTCTATGGAGTGAGTGGTGGTGTGCCAATGTTGAATTCCTGATTAGGAGGGCTGTATGGTGGCAACACAGGGACTGTCCTTATGTTTTGGAGGTCCGCATTAGAGAATCTAAGGGTGCTAGAGGATCATATCAGAAAAAGACAATGTAATGGAATAAATGTGGCAAAATGTTAGCCGGGAGATCTGGGTGAAGGGGACATAGGAGTTCTTTGTATTATTTTTGAAACTTTCCAATAGGTTCAAAACTGAATCAGCATTTTAAAAATTGGAAAAAAAAAACTCATTTGACTAAAGCAATTTTTTTTATTTACAGTATAAAGGTTACAAAGGTATATATGTATTTATATATATAATGCCCTTAAGTTACAAATTTTCATTGTAATGTACAATGCTATATGTTGATGTGCAACTCAAGGGGAAATGTTGTCTATGCATCTATATTTATAGAGTATACATAAAGCTTTTTAAAAATTAACATAAATACTGCCCTGTTTTATGCCTTGGGTTTTTGATTTGGTATCCAGAAGATCTGAGACTTAAATTTCAAACAAGATTTAAAAAGAAGTCCTGTTTTAAATAAAGCGTTCTAAAAAAGAAGGAAAAACCCCAGAACATCACATACTTAAAAGCATTATTCTAGTTCTCTATGTCTTTATACTTAAAAATGAAAGCAGTGTGGGAAAGAATCCATATATGTGAGTATAATCAGAGTTTGCAGATTAGCCAAAATAGGCCTTCAATAGGTAGTGGTTTTCTATATTATCTTCCAAAAGACCTCAGGTTTGGTACCAAAAAGGACACAGATTTTTTGGGGCACCAAGGTCTTCTAATGATGCACTGATCCAATGGGTTGTAAACATAATACTGGAGTCCTGTAGTGAAGGGAAGAATCTGAAACCTGTTCCTATGACAAGGGCAGATTCGCTACAAAGTGAGATGAATATCATCAAGAATGATGACTGTACCAAACCTGAAACTTAGTTTACATCATCATTTCCTCTCCCCCGCCAATTCTATTAATCCACAGAATAGAGGTGAAAAGACACAACTGACACCCACTTTAACAGGACCCAGAATAAAAAAAAGTACAAAAAAAACCAAAACCAAAACCAAAACCAAAAACCAGGACCCAGATAGAAGGAAAGCATTTCTTCCAACCTAGGAGGAACACACATTTATAATACTAAGTGCTGGTTTTAATAATATACAATCATACAATCATTAGCACCTGATTGTCAAAGGGTAGGTTAAAAGTAAAGACCAAGACGCTGAAGGCATGTCCTAATTTTTGTGCACAACTCCAGGACAGTTGAAAACCAAGGGGTGGCCACCCACATGATTCAGTTCCCTGTGCCATCCAGTCACTGACAGCTCAGGTACTTTCTGGGCATGACTAATGATGTTGCCTGAAAAGCTAACCCTAGAGATAAATGGAAGGCAAGCTGGATAGAGAGGGACTGTTATTGTGTAAAAATTACGGAAAACATTCAGTCAACTTTATTTTTTTTAGGTGCCCTTTTCACTGAGTCCAAATGCCAGTGTGTCCTGGAATAAGTGAAATTTTGTTAACTTTTATTTATTTTTTTAAATGTTAAAAAATTTTTTATTTAATTTTGTTGGATGGAGTTGGGGTCCCGCTGTGTTGCCCAGGCTGGTCTAGAATTCCTGGGCTAAAGTGATCCTCTCACCTTGGCCTGATATTGCTAATTTTTAAATATCTTCATTTTGATCTATCATTAATGGGGAAATACTCTGTCTACCATGTATATAAGGACTTTCAGCAAATGAAATGCTTAAATATTTTAAGTGTGGAAATGAATACAACAAAATTTAGAAATAAGGGATTGATAAAATATGCATTTAGTTTTGCTGTTATAGTAAAAGAAGCATTTTAAAAAGACTTTCTCATTGATCCACTTTGGGCCATAAAACTTAATTTTTGTTGTTATGATTTATCTTATAAAGGATACTGTATACTGTTCTCTGTTCTCTTTCCCAAACTAAAGTCTAATTTTGCATTAAAAAAAAAAAATCATGCATGAGGAAAAGACCGGCCTACTTAAATGTGCTTGGAGTCCTTTCACATTGGCATAGATCAAAACCTGAGTATCCCTTCAAACATTTTCCAGTTTGCCAGATCCAGATAAACAGACTTTTACATACACTTTGGTAAAAATATCAAGTGGTGAATTACTTAACTGCTGAATGACAAACAGATGGCATGGTGTGACTGAGAAATAATGGATTATGTGCTACTTGAGGGCAGAAATTTTCTTTTAGACCCTTCAGAATACCTGGTGTAGAATTATACATTAATACATGTTTATTAGGTGAAAGAACATATGAATACATAATTAATTAGCTTTCCAGTTTCAAAGTTTGTGCCAATAGCATGGATGTAAGATTATTGCAAAATTGAGAAAGGTACTTACTTAGAGGACTCAGAAATTATAAATCTTTTATTTATTTATTTATTTTTGAGATGAAGTCTCACTCTGTTGCCCAGGCTGGAGTGCAATGGCACAATCTTGGCTCACTCGACCCTCTGCCTCCTGGGTTCAAGCGATTCTCCCACCTCAGCCTCCCGAGTGGCTGGGACTACAAGTGCCCGCCACCATGCCCAGCTAACTTTCTATATTTTTAGTAGAGATGGGGTTTCACGATGTTGGCCAGGCTGGTCTCAAACTCCTGACCTCAGGTATTCCGCCTGCCTCAGCCTCCCAAAGTGCTGGGATTACAGGCGTGAGTCACCACACTCAGCCAGAAATTGTAACTCTAACCAGGATTCTCAAACCTACAATACAATGAAGTATCATTTCTCTCTTATAGGTTTTTGGTTTTAACCAATCTATTTTAAAAGGGGCAATTCAAAGATTATGGCTTATATGAAAGATTTCTGTTGAATATAATCAAATGTTCACTGGATAACAAGCGATAATTTGCAAAAGGCATATTTATGTGGATCCTCTTCTAAAACTAGAATAAGCTTCAGTTCAGTCGCCCAATATGGGAAGAATAGAGGTGGCAAGAAATTAAGCTGAGGTTTATGTTTTGAAACAAAAGAAATCTTGTTAAAAGATTCTTCTGAGTTATTATATAACAACCATTCTTCTAGCTGGCAGTTTAGCTAGTCAAAAAGAGACCAAAAAACTAAAACCAAAACCAAAAACAGATGTGCTCTATGTGCCTATTTATTGTACCTTACCCTTAACTTGAAATTCTATCCTTTAAGAGAAAGAATTTGTCACTCATCTGCCAGATGTTTGCTTTTTTAGAGAAAGGGTTTCAAATCAGCCACTTAAGTAGTCTATTACTAGTGTAAAATAAATTCCACTTAGCATCACAGCATAGGAATAACCATATTGCTCAAAAATACATAACCCTGATATATAGCATAATTATTTTAGAACTATAATCACACATTTATCGAGTATCTATGTATCCAGCACAGTGAAAGATTTAACTTAAAGGGTGGGGGGCAGATTGCTACAATTGGTTTTTAAAGACAGTATGTGGAAGGTCAGAATAATTTTAGATTACCATGCAATTAGAATAAGGGCACACAGAGGGAACAGTAGGATTTGGCAGACTCCTCTACTTTCATCTTCAATGGGGTTAAAAAAAAAAAAAGCCATAATTACAACTGAAATTTAACTGAAAGTGATTTCCAAACTCAAAGTAGAATATAATACTACTTGGTACTTAATGTCATACCTGATAGAGATACATAAAAAGAATGAATATGAATACAGTCAAATTCAACTTAAATTTTAAGCAGAATCCCACATTTAAGTAAGTCTCTTTTCATTACATAGATGTTTGATCTGATCAGAACAATTTGCTTTGAGACCAAAAAGGTCTGGCATTTTACTTGTTCATTAGAGATTGGAAAACGACCTTTGGCTTTCTAACCAGCCATTTCATTCATGGCATCAACAGCCGATGGCAGCCACGTGGAAATGTATGCTGGATATTTGGATAGTTTAAATATGTACAAGCAATAGCTTATAACCAGTCAAAATAATAAGAACATAATTCAGCATAAGTGTCCAAGATAAGATACGAAAAAAGCAGAAAAAGTGCTTGAATCTACAGGTCTTCCCTGAAAGTTTAAAAAATGTTTAAATCTTAAGCAGGTAGGGCTTTTAATAGAATTTGTATAGCAGCATACAAGATAATTTGCATTAAAATATATGAACAGAGTTTCTTCTGAAAACAAACAAATATATCCACATGCATATAAGTTAAGCAAGAAGACCTGGAGTTTCTCACAAAATTTAAAAAAATCTATTATAACCTTTTCTCGCACTTTTGTCCATCAAAACCATTTACAGCAAATTCTGTTTCTAGGACAAACACAGCCTTGTCCAGATTCCACACAGCTTAAATTTTTTTTTTTAAGCATAATTTCTGGGGCCAGGTGCAGTGGCTCACATTTATAATCCTAGCACTTTGGGAGGCTGAGGCAGAAGTACTGCTTGAGCTCAAGAGTTCAAGACCAGTCTGGGCAATATGGCGAAACCCTGTCTCTAAAAAACAAAACAAAACAAAACAAAAACAAAAAACACAAAAATTAGCCAGGTGTGGTGGCACACACCCGTGGTCCCAGCTACTCAGGAGGCTGAGGTGAAAGGTTCATTTGAGCCCAGAAGGTTGAGGCTGCAGTCAGCTATGATCATACCACTGCACTCCAGCCTGGGTGACAGAGTGAGAATGTGTTTCAAAAAAGAAAGAAAGAAAAAAAAGAAACAAATTCCATTTATCAGCTAAGTGCATTCAGTCAGCTGGAAAAAGCTTTGTTACCATTCAACTTAGGAGGATAAATTAGGAAAATAATCGGTAATAATGTTAGGTTATTTGTTGCTTAGAAAGACTTTTTTACTTATAAAAATATAATAAATAAGCCAATCTCTCCTGCTATGCAGTAATTTTCAGCATAGAAGATAAAAACAGGCACTATCAGACCTTCTTTGGCCTAAAAAGTGATAAAACATGGCTTTAAAATAGATGGATAACATTTAAAGTAGTATTTTTGATTGCCTATATATGTTCCAGTATTTAACCTGAAACTTGTCTACTAGGAAGGTGAGTTTACAGTTACAACTATCTAATAAATACTGTATGAACATACATATGAAAACATATGAAGTATTTCTTCATATAAAACATTAGATACTAATTTCCAGATAATATTTCATTTGATGACTTCAGAAAAGGACTTACCTTTTTCAGAAAAAGAAAAATGCAGTTTTTGTTCCTTTCCTTTTCTTTTTATGAAGAGAAAGGAGAGAAGAGGAGAAGAGGCGGGAGACGTTTCATATACCAACTGGCTGCTCCTAGGCATCTGTGTGGAATGTGGAGAAGCTGTCTAAGCCCTGGGTTTAGGGGCACAGGAAGCAGTCCCTCTGAATGGGGAGTGGACATGATTTTGCAGTTTCCTTTCCATTCTACACACTGGAATCCACCACAACCTCAACAATTTGCTTAATTCAAAATGAAAAAGAAATGAAAAGTGAGCTGGTTCTATTAAAAAGGTAGAATATTGAAAATGCCCATTTTTCGTTATCATTTGAAAATAATTTGCCATACTTTGGCATCTAAATATAAATACATATTTATCATGGTGTCCCATTCATTAGAGAGCACTTCATTTGTGGACTGAAAATCCCAAACACACATTTGATTGAAGAACAACCTTGGTAATCATGATTGGAGAGCTGTTAAGTGTGTAAGACAAGCAGCATAAGGGCTCTGGTTCTTGGGGCTGCTAGCGGACAAAAGAAACTTCCCATACTTTCATTTCACACTAAGACTCAAAAGTCGTTATTAAGAACCCTACAGACCTCAGTGCTACACACGTCAGTTTAACCTTGACCAAAATGAGTGAAATGAACACATGCCTTGATTTCCTGCTCACATTTAAATCACACCTATTTTACATCTTCATATAACCAATGAGCAGGGTGGCTCAGACGCTCCCCTGCAAATCTCAGTGGCTTAGCCTTTCACATTAACACAGAAAACCTCAATCACATGGCTTTGCTGCTGAAGTCTGTAAACACATCATTCAACATCTCATATTAATAATGCTCTCACTGCATAGAGGCTTCAAGATTGCTTACCTGAGGGTATTAATGTAGTGAAATTCTGATTCCAGAAATCACTGCTACACCTTCAAGACATTTTTTTTCCTTCCCTGAAATGAAAATTTATCTTGGACCAGACGTGGTGGCTCACGCCTATAATCCCAGCACTTTGGGAGGCCAAGGCAGGTGGATTCCTTGAGGTTGGGAGTACAAGACTACCCTGACCAACATGGTGAAACTCTACCTCTACTAAAAACACAAAAATTAGCCGAGTGAGGTGCCTGTAATCCCAGCTACTCGGGAGGCTGAGGCAGAAGAATCACTTGAACCCGGGAGGTGGAGGTTGCAGTGAGTGAAGATCATGCCACTGCACTCCAGCCTGGGCGACAGAGTGAGACTCCATCTCAAAAAAAAGAACATCCAAGTAATATTACCTATTCTTTGAGATCCAGGGACTGTGCTAATCTTGACATTTTATATTGATATTATACCATTTTAAATGTTTGCAGATATATACCTCCTTCAAAATTAGGAAAAACAAGCTGAGTGTGATTTTCTAATACTACAAAATCAGCAATCTTACTGCTACTGTGTCCTAATGATGACGTCTGGCAATGCCTAACCAAAAGCAGGTAGCTGTTCCACGGTCTCATCACCCTGCCCACTGTAGGGAGTGCTGTGAAGCCAACACTAAATCTTGAATGAGCAGTTGCTTGTCTATGCCACTGCTGCCACAAAGGGCCAGGCCACGGCCGGGATGCTACATGGGCAGCTCAAAGCAACTCGACATGATGTTTGTGCCGAAGAGCTGGCTTCACCCACAGTCTACTCCTCAAGCAGGCTGCCTCTTTTTTTTTTTTTTTTTTTTTTTAAAGACAGGGTTTCACCATGTTGGTCAGGCTGGTCCTAACTCCCGACCTCAGGTGATCTGCCCGCCTTGGCCTCCAAAGTGCTTGGATTACAGGCATGAGCCACCGCGCCCGGCCAAGGCTGGTTCTTTAGGATTTATCTTGCTCAAAGAGATCTGCCTACTGGAAGAGATGCCATTAAGGAAACCCACCTTGAAGACTATTCCTACAAAGTAGGATAGGTGATCTCCTTGAAATGGCAGTGATTTCCAGTTATTCAAATAGTGACTAATAAAGCTCCACTAACCCTAACCAAAGGCACATTTGGTAAGCAATAAAAAAAAAAAATGGCTTAACCTAGGAAGAGGAATTTTCTTTTAAAATAAATCTTATAATATCCCCTGGCTCCTACCAAAAATAAAACTGGAAAAACCTAAACCAAGCAAAACTTTTCTTTCAAAGCATCGTCCAACTTGCTTTTCAACTCAGTCACCACTAGAAAGGAAGTGGAAGGCAAGACAAATCAAATTTTGCAAGTTTTAAGTCCTAGAGATAGCACTTAAGAGTAGCAAGCTTGGGATAAGGTGGGAAGTGATTGCCAGGCTGGGATAGAGGGAGAACCAGGGCTGATGGAAGAACCCTTTGGTGATACAACTCAAGGACTTCCTCTCCTCGAAGGAGCTAGTGAGGACAGTAAATTCCAAGACATACAACCTATCTGGAATGCTCACGAAGCAACAGGCTGCTGCAAGCTAGCACCTGGGAAAGGACAATTGTTCTGAACAACAGATCAAGGCTAAGCACAACACAAATCCTATAGGAAGAAGAAAAACAAAACAATGCTTGGGTATTTGATTATGTCTAAAAGGAAAACAATGAGCCATTCTTTTTAGCAGGAGAAATAAACCTAACTACTCATAAACCGTATTATGAAACAAGATAATAAATCAACAGCTTCATTTTGGAGCTTTTTAGAGTCTTAGAATATCTGGCCAAGGTAGACTGTGAAAGGTAGGCTCTTCTTTAAACACGGTTATGGTTCAGCAGTGATTTGCAGGTCCTTGGGAAGGCACTGTGCTGAAGGAGAGAGCAAAGAGTTTTCTTTTGTGCTTTTTTTTTTTCGAGGTGGAAATAATTCTTGTGACAGTCAAGGTCCTTTTCTGATTTTTTTGTTGCTCATACAAGCAGTCCCATACGAGTGACTTTGGCCGATAAGAACGTATGCAGCACAAATACAATCGGCTTTGGACAAGAGTGCAGGTCCATGGTCTGTGGAGAAAGGACATAAGTATCACTACCATATACAGACAACTTAATAAACAAAGATGCAAATAAATTTACTTTTAACTTAGGTAAAGAATGTGCCAGAGCTATGGAAACTCTTGGGAACTTAAAGCCACAGGCAAAAGTGCACTATAGAGAAAGGTGATTCCATGTCATAATACTGGTGTGAGGTTTCACATCCCCAATGAGGAGACAACTAGTGGTGTAATGGGTTCCCCGATGCCTGGTAGGAAGAATTAAAAAGTAGAGAATTTAAAATTTAAGGCCAGGCATGGTGGCTCACGCCTGTAATCCCAGCACTTTGGGAGGCCAAGGCGGGCAGATCACCTGAGGTCGGAAGTTCGAGTTCAGCCTGACCAACATAGAGAAACCCTATCTTTACTAAAAACACAAAATTAGCCAGGCATGGTGGTGCATGCCTGTAATCCCAGCCACCTGGGAGGTTGAGCCAGGAGACTCACTTGAACCAAGGAGGTGGAGGTTGCAGTGAGCAGAGATCACACCATTGCACTCTAGCCTGAGCAACAAAAGCAAAAGTCTTGTCTCAAAAAAAAATTTTTTAATTTAAAATTTAATGGTTCTAAATGGAATGTCAGTCCATGATTTTGTACATAAGGGGTAAGAAGTAATGAGAAGAAAAGAGAGAACATCTATTAGATACACATGTATTTCAGAAATACTCTTACCAGTTCTCCCTCAGGACCACCAAAATCCAAGTATAGATTTCGGATGCCATCATCAGCAGACATTTTCAGCTTTTCAAAGGGGTAGCGGTACAGTATGCTGCTGGAGCCTCCATTTTCTCTGGAGATGGTGAACCCATTTTCATAGTGAATAGTAAGTCTCACCTCTTGGCCATTTAACATGCAGCCTATTGAGGAAAAGCAAGAAACATTAGTTGTAAAGTTGCTATGTCAGTTATCAAGTGAAAAGGGATTCTTCTGACTTCAAAACAGGAAAAATATTATTTTCTCGAGAATGCATGATGCCTAACCTATATGGAACCTTCTAAAGTGAGTTTTGTTTTGGTCACTGAGATGAGGCAGAAATGACCATAACATTCCTTGACATCTGATTTAGTTTAATTCCCACTGAACGCTCGTGCTGGCAAGTGTGTGTAGGCTGTGCAGGGCACCGGAGAAGTAAGAGACACAGTACCTGCTCTCAAGGACTTTGTAAATGCATTGGCATAAACAGAAAATCCCCAGCTTTGTAAGGCAGAATGTACAGAACATGAGCAAACAACAAACTGAATGAGGCCAAAGTCAAGGACAGGTTTCCTGGAGGAGATGTGGCTTCAGATAAGCCCTGAAGAATTTAGTAAAATTGGGCCAGGTGCAGTGGCTCACACCTGTAATCCCAGCAGTTTGGGAGGCTGAGGTGAGCAGATCACTTTAGGTCAGGAGTTTGAGACCAGCCTACCCATCATGCCGAAACCCTGTCTCTTCTAAAGTTACAAAAATTAGCTGGGCATGGTGGCACATGCCTGTAATCCCAGCTACTTGGGAGGGTGAGGCAGGATAATAGCTTGAACCCAGGAGCAGAGGTTGCAGTGAGCTGAAATCGCACCACTGCACTCCAGCCTGGGTGACAAGAGTGAGACTATGTCTCGAAGAAAAAAAAAAAGAATTGGTAAAACTGGACAGGTGGGGAGGAACAGGCAGAAGGACTGAACTGGGCAAGAAGGAACAACCAAAGGAACAAAGGCAGAGAAGCCTTTCAGAGGCTGTGACATGGTTTGGTTGACATTTGGGATGAAGATAAAGATTATGTTCATCAAAGTTAAAGGCTTGACTCGGCAAAAGTCACACAGTCAATCCTGTCAAAGACAATTCAAAGGATACATCTGAATTGAGAGAACACAAACAATTTTGGTCATCAAGATTGGCAAATGCCCTAGGTGTGGTGGCTCATGCCTATAATCCCAGCCCTCTGGGAGGCTAAGGCAGGAGGATCACTTGAGGCCAGGCGATGGAGACCAGCCTGGGCAACATGGCAAGATCTCATTTCTACTAAAAATAAAAAATGTATCTGGGCATGGTGGCACATGCCTATAGTCCCAGCTACTCGAGAGGCTGGGGTGGAAGGATCAATTGCATCCAGGAGTTCAAGGCTGCAGTGAGCTATGATCATGCCACTGCCCTCTAGCCTGGGTGACAGAGCAATCTCTAAAAAAATTTTAAAAAGAGAAATTTAGAGATTCTTTTTTGTTTGTTTTTTGAGACTTAGTCTCCCTCTGTCACCCATGCTGGAGTGATCTTGGCATGATCTTGGCTCATTGCAACCTCAGTCTCCCGGGCTGAAGTGATTCTCCTGCCTCAGCCTGCCGAGTAGCTGGGATTACATATGCACACCACCACAGCCTGCTAATATTTTTGCATTTTCAGTAGAGACGATGTTGGCCAGGTTGGTCTTTAACTCCTGACTGCAAGTGATCCACCCACCTTGGCCTCCCAAAGTGTGAGGATTACAGGTGTGAGCCATGGCACCAAGCCTTGCTTTTTCAGACAGAGTCTTACTCTGTCGCCTAGAATGGAGTGCAGTGGCACAATGTCAATTGATTCCTGCCTCCCAGGTTCAAGCAATTCTCATGCCTCAGCCTCCCAAGTAGCTGGGATAACAGGTGTGCAACACCATACTCAGCTAATTTTTTGTATTTTTTAGTAGAGACGGAGTTTCCACATATTGCCCAAGCTGGTCTCAAACTCCTGAGCTCAGGCAATGCACCTGCCTCAGCCTCCCAAAGTGCTGGGATTACAGGTGTGAGCCACTGCACCTGACCTGAGAGATTTTTTTTTTTTTTTTTTTTTTTGAGATAGAGACTCATTCTGTCGCCCAGGCTGTGGAGTGCAAGTGGTGCAATGTTGGCTCACTGCAACCTCCACCTCCTGGGTTTAAACCATTCTTATGCCTCAGCCTCCTGAATAGCTAGGATTACTGGTGTTCGCCACCATGCCTGGCTAATTTTTGTGTATTAAGTAGAGACAGAGATTTCACCATGTTGGCCAGGCTGGTGTGGAACTCCTGACCTCAAGTGATCCACCCACCTCGGGCTCCCAAAGTGCTTGACCCCTGAGATTACTTTGTCTGTTTTGGATTGTTTCCCCTGGAGAAGAAAAGGAAACCACTGGGCATGGTGGCTCACGCCTGTAATCCCAGCATTTTGGGAGGCTGAGGTGGGCAAGTCACCTGAGGTTGAGAGTTCAAGACCAGCCTGACCAACATGGAGAAACCCTGCTTCTACTAAAACTAAAAAATTAGCTGGGCATGGTGACATATGCCTGTAATCCCAGCTACTCGGGAGGCCGAGGCAGGAGAATTGCCTGAAGCCTGGAGGCAAAGGTTGCAATGAGCCGGGATCATGCCACTGCACTCCAGACTGGGCAACAAGAGCAGAACTCCGTCTGAAAAAAAAAAAAAAAATTAAAAAAAAAGAAAAGGAAACCAAATGTGACTGTGTGAGTGAGTGTGTGTGTGTGTGTGGTATTTTTTAAAAAACAGAATCTTCAAACTTGATGTATGTAGGTCTAGATATTGAGTTTGTTTTAGTTTAAAATTTATAATTAGTACCAGATTCTTCTGAATGAGACTGTGATCTGGTCATATAAATGTGCCAAATAGAACCAATTAAACAGTTTTTCCCTAAACATTCAGTAGATCACACAGGTGAGGCAATGGTGATTAAGTGCCTGATACCACTCACCCTTACCTCAGAGGGTCTTAGGAGTAATGAACTAAAGGGAGATAAGGGAAAAAAGCCATTGACTCTGATTTAACACGTGTGTGTGTGTGTGTAGGGCAGGCACCTGTGAGAAGTGGCATTTTTTTTTAAGTATAAATTTCCCTTCTAGTAAGAGGAGTGGCCCTTTTTTGATGGGATAACATCTGGGGCTTATTAGCAAAGATCTGAGCCATTGCAGGTGGTTTATTATGTCTTGGTTCACTTAGAAAGCTTTTGGATGGCTATATATCCACTATCCACTCCAATTTATAAATAAGTCAGTAAAAAATTCAGTATGTTGATTTTCTTTTGGGAGGCCAAGGTGGGTGGATCACCTGAGGTCGGGAGTTCGAGACCAACCTGACCAACTTGGAGAAACCTCGGCTCTCCTAAAAAAAAAAAAAAAAAAAAAAAAAAAAAAAAAAAAAAAAAAAAAAAAAAAAAAAAAAAAGAATACAAAATTCGCCAGGCATGGTGGAGCATGCCTGTAATCTCAGCTACTCGGGAGGCTAAGACAGGAGAATTACTTAAACCTGGAAGGCAGAAGTTGTGGTGAGCCAAGATTGCACCATTGCACTCCAGCCTGGGCAACGAGAGCAAAACTCCGTCTCAAAAAAAAAAAAATCAAACAACTGGTTGGGCAGTGGCTCATACCTGTCATTCTAGCACTTTAGGAAGCTGAGGTGGAGGATCACTTGAGGCCAGGAGTTTAAGTCCAGACAACATAGTGGGATTCTATCTCTACCAAAATTACAAAAATTAGTCAGGCATGGTAGCATGCACCTGTAGTCCCAGTTACTTGGGAAGCTTCAGTGGGAGGATCTCTTCAGCCTGGAAGGTCAAGGATGCAGTGAGCCATGTTTGTGCCACTGCACTCCAGCCTGGGCAACAGAGTGAGACTGTGTCTCTAAAAAATAATAACATAAAATAAAAAAATTCAAACAGCATAAAAGTGGCCTATAACTGCAGCTGGATTTAGGGATGGAGAAAAAGCCAGGGATGTTTATCGCCCAAATTACTGAGCGGTAAAAAGCACTGCCCACTTCAACAGCTAAGAGAGAGCTGTACATCTCCCTCCATTGTTTCCTCTCTTGCATCTGTCCCTCTTCCAGGCTAAGGCTAATCCCCTCACCTGTGCTTTGGATTGCATATACCCCCACCTTCCTAGAAACTGTACAAGAACTGATAACTCCTTCTACCTCTTGTGTTTTCAACATGTCCCTCTGAATCAGATCCCTCCCATTCACTTTTTTAAATGCTCAAGTCTCTCTCATTATTAAAAGAAATGCCACTGGGCCAGGCGCAGTGGCTCATGCTTGTAATCTCAGCACTTTGGGAGACTGAGATGTGCAGATCACCTGAGGTCAGGAGTTTGAGACCAGCCTGGCCAAAATGTCGAAGACCCGTATCTACTAAAAATACAAAAATTAGCCAAGTATGGTGGCATGCACCTGTAATCACAGCTACTCAGGACACTGAGGCAGGAGAATCGCTTGAACCCGGGAGGCGGAGGTTGCAGTGAGCTGACATCTCGCCACTGCATTCCACAGCCTGGGTGACAGAGCGAAACTCCGTCTCAAAAAAAAAGAAAAAGAAAAATTAGCTGGGCATGGTGGTGCATGCCTGTAGTCCCAGCTACCTGGGAGGCTGAGGCAGGAGAATCTGGGAGGCTGAGGCAGGAGAATCGCTTGAACCTGGGAAGTGGAGGTTGCAGTGAGCCATGATCACACCACTGCACTCCAGCCTGGTGAGAAAGCAAGACTCAGTCTCAAAAAAAAGAAATGCCACTACTCAACTCTGTTACCTTACCTCCAAGGATCATTCACTTTTCTCCTCCTCTTTATAACTTCTTTAAAGAGCTATTTACTCAGTTTGCCCATGATTCACTTCATGTCCACTCCTCAGCCCTCTGCAATCTTCCACTGCCATCAAATCGTTATACATCTCTCCCCAAGGGCATCAATTATCTCCATAATGCTAAATCCTATCTCCTTTTTCGGCCTGTCCTACTTGGTACTTGTACTACTAATTGTTGGCTATCAGCTTCTATTTCTCTATTTTTCTTTATAGGCAAACCCCAATTTTATTCAGATTTCTACTGAGTTCTAGTGTGTTTCAGGGAAGGGTACTCCCAACTTATGGATAGACAGCTTCTGGGCCAATCAGAGCATGGGTTTCTGCTGGTGATTGTTCTGGTTCAGAGTGGACATATGAGCCAAACTGGCTCAATCAGGTTAAAAAGATCTATGACTGGGAAGAGAAGATACCTCTCTGTCACTCTTGCTCTCTCTCTTTTAAGTAAGATATTTATTTCATATTTATTCTAGTCTTAGTGACCATGTCCTATTAATTTCGGCATAAACCATCCCAACTGATACAATCATTCCTACTGACTTTTCCTCCCATTGAAATACTCTTTCTTTGGCTTCCATGGCCCTTGCTATCCCCACCAATCCCGGTTTCGTTTTACTGCTCTAGCTACTACTTCTCAAATTGCTAAGTTGGGGGTAGGGGGGATTGGTTTTTTCACACCAGGATGTTGTTAATTGTATAACGTACATTAGAGATGGCTTTCTAAGAGGCTCCCTAATAGTAATTTAATAAAGATAGGAGGAAAAATGGCTCAAAAAATAATAATTTTAAAAATCAGTGTTGGCTGGGTGCGGTGGCTCAAGCCTGTAATCCCAGCACTTTGGGAGGTCGAGATGGGTGGATGATGACGTCAGGAGTTCAAGATCAGCCTGGCCAAGATGCTGAAACCCCGTGTCTACTAAAAATACAAAAATTAGCTAGGCATGGTAGCACGCGCCTGTAATTCCAGCTACTCAGGAGGCTAAGGCAGGAGAATTGCTTAAACCTGGGTGGCGGAGGTTGCAGTGAGCTGAGATCACGCCACCGCACTCCAGCATGAGTGACAGGACCCCATCTCAAAAAAAAAAAAAAAAAATGGCGTTATAATAAGGTGAATACTGGTAAATACAACCAGTGTCATATTTTTGTGTAGGTAGTACAACCAGTGTATATGTTATCCACTTTGTGTATATTTATTTATTTTTTAGACGGGGTCTCACTCTGTCACCCAGGCTGGAGTGCAGTGTGGCAGCCTGAACCTTCGGGGCTTAAGCAATCCTCCTGCTTTAGCCACCTGAGTCGCTGGGACTATAGGCATGCGTCGCCATGCCTGGCTAATTTTTAAAATTTTTGGTAGAGATGAGGTCTCACTGTGTTGCCCAGGCTTATTTTATTATTTATTTTTATTTTTTAGAGACAGGGTCTCATTCTGTTGCCTAAACTGGAGTGCAATGGTGTGATCATAGTTCACTGCAGTCTCAAACTCCTGGGCTCAAGTGATTATCTTGCCTCAGTCTCCCAAACAGCTAGGACTACAGGTGTATGCCACCATGCCCAGCTATTTTTTTTTTTTTTTTTTTTTTATAGAGATAGGGTCTTGCTGTGTTACCTAGGCTAGTCTCGAACTCCGGTGTTAAGTAATCCTCCTGCCTTGGCCTCCCAAAATGCTGAGATTACAGGCATAAGTCATAGGGCTTGGTCAACTTTGTATTTTTTTAAATGAGAACTGCTGGTGGTTATCAGTGCGTCATGAAGAACAAAGAACCAAATGACAGAGTTCTATGCTACAGGTCCTGTTTCTGGTCCTCTGGGGGGCTCTATCTAGTGTTTCCAGCAAGTCCCCTGGCCCATATCTCCAGGAGGCATAGGACTACATGTGTCACTCAAAACAACCCAGAAGGGAGTAGGTCTTTCAGGTTAGACCCGGCCTGACTTCCCAGGACTGTCTCAGAGAAAGGCTGGGGCATCCTTCCCAGTGACAGCACATAGGAAAAATCAGCCCGTCAGGTATAAGCAACAGGCTCATCATGCCCAGGGGCACAAAGAACATGCACTGTGTTCCTCTCTTACTGCTATTTGGTCAAAGGTATGAAGTAGGTCTTACTTATTTTTCTTTTATTACAAAGCACAGCACTTGGTAAATACTAAAACACTCAGCAAATATTTAATAACTTAATAAATTAGACTGATATTGTATGTCCTTCAGAAGTTTAACCTGGTCATAAGAATGAGTCATTAAGAGAAATTCAGGGGCTTAAGGCTCTGGTTTTGGAGTCCAAAAAGGCCCCAGTTCAAGTCCTAACCATACTAACACCAGTTACCATATCTTGAAAATACAGGTGACAACATCTGCCCCAGAGAGCTGTATGTGAAGATTAGGCGATGCCTGTATTTCAGTTATGCCTTATGACAGTCCCAATACATACCTATTATTCTTTTGGTTTCTGTCCTTCCTACTTTAAAGATAAGAGCTATGCTTACCTTATTTTATTATAGCTAGTAAAAGCACAGAGTATACACAGAAAAAATTTGCCAAATAGATGGGTAAAAAGAACTCGAGAATTTCTAAGAAATGGTGAACAATACGGCCACAGAAAACTGTTTTCTCATATATTTTAACAATATAAATCGTTTTAAATGCTTGTTTTTCTTCTCTTCTCCCATATTTTCTTCATTTTTATTAATGTAACTCCTATATTTACTGCTTCTTAGTCTTCATATCACCAAAGCTACAGGCATATAAAGTACCTTCATAAAGTTCTTGTATGATTTAAAAACTTTAATGGCTTAAATAATTGGTATGATGAAAATAAGTCTTTAAAAAGTATGCTATATGGCCGGGCAAGGTGGCTCATGCCTGTAATCCCAGCACTTTGAGAGTCCAAGGCAGAAGGATGACGAGGTCAGGAGTTCCAGACCAGCCTGGCCAACATAGTGAAACCCCGTCTCTACTAAAAATACAAAACTTAGCTGGGCATGGTGGTACACACCTATAGTCCCAGCTACTCAGGAGGCTGAGGCAGGAGAATTCTTTGAACCAGGGAGGTGGACGTTGCAGTGAGCTGAGATCGCGTCACTGCACTCCAGTCTGGACAACAGAGTGAGACTCTGTTTTAAAAAAAAAAAAAGTACACAATTTTTAAAATACTTTCAAACCCTATGACAACTGGAAAATGGCTTTATGTACTTGAGGAAGTGAGCTGCATTCTGTGCCTATTCATCTTTAAGTTCATATTTGCAAGAAGGAAAAAGTCCTTCTGTACCAGGATCATTGATTAGTTCTACTGTAACTACACCCTAATCAAGGTTTAAAATGAAATGAATAGTAGGAAGATTGTGTATGGCATTTACTCGTCACATTTAGTAGGTATTCACTGAAATATTTCTAGATGAGTAAACTGTAACCAAAACATACAGAGACAAGGAACAGCTTAACTGATTTATTTGTGCCAACTATAGTTTTAATAGACAATTCTGAATTTCCCAACAATTTTTTTTTTTTTTAGACAGGGTCTTGTTCTGTTTCCCAGGCTGGAGTGCAGTGATGTGATCACAGCTCACTGAATCCTTGACCTCCCAGGCTCAAGCAATCCTCCCACCTCAGCCCCCTGAGTAGTTGGGATTACAGGCATGCTCCACCAGGCCTGGGTAATTTTTGTATTTTTTTGTAGAGATGAGGTTTCGCCATGTTGCCCAGGCTGAGCTCAATTGATCTACATGCCTCAGCCTTCCAAAATGCTTGTATTATAGGTGTGAACCACAAGGTAATATTTTTATATAAATATGTAATATTTATATATATCTTAGGGGTACATGTGATATTTTGTTACATATGTAAAATGTGTAATGATTATTTAGGGTATCCATCACCTTTCTTCTAATTGTATGTTTATACCCATTAACCAACCCTTCTTCATAGCCCCTCACAACACACTCATCCCAACAGTTAGTATTTATCTTCTACTCTCTACATCCATGAGATCAACGTTTTTAGCTCCCATACGAGTGAGAACATGCTATATTTGTCTTTCTATGCCTGGCTTATTTCACTTAAGATAATGACCTCCAGTTTTATCCATGTTGCTACAAAAGGCATGATTGCATTATTATTATTTTGAGATGGAGTTTTGCTCTTGTTGCCCAGGCTTAAGTACAATGGGGTGATCTCAGCTCACCATAATCTCCACCCGGGTTCAAACGATTCTCCTGCTTCAACCCCCCAAGTAGCTGGGATTACAGGCATGTGCTATCATGTCCCGCTAATTTTGTATTTTTAGTAGAGATGGGGTTTCTCCATGTTGGTAACGCTGGTCTCAAACTCCTGACATTAGGTGATCTGCCTCGGCCTCCCAAAGTGCTGGGATTATAGGCATGAGCAACCACACCTGGCCTGACTGCATTACTTTTTATGGCCAAATAGTATCCCATTGTGTATATTACAGCATATTTTCTTAATCCATTTGTCTGCTGATGGACACTTAGGTTGATTCTATATCTTTGTTATTATGAATACTGCTGCAATAAACATGGGGGTACAGGTATCTTTCTGATATGCTAATTTCTCTTCTTTTGGATAGATAGCAGTAGGATTGCTAGATCATAAGATAGTTCTATTTTTAGTTTTTTGAGAAATAGTCATACTGTTTTCTGTGATGGCTATACTGATTTAGATTCCCACCAACAGTGTATAAGAGTTCTCTTTTCTCTGCATCCTCACCAGCATCTGTTATTTTTTGTCTTTTTAATAATAGCTATTCTAACAGTTACCAAGGTGATATTAAAATACAACTATATGGTTTTAAAAGGAAGTTGATGTAAAAAAATACAGCTATTCCGGCCGGGCACAGTGGCTCACGAGGTCAGGAGTTGGAGACCAGCCTAGCCAATATGGTGAAACTTCATCTCTACTAAAAATACAAAAAAACTAGCCAGGCATGGTGACATGTGCCTGTAGTCCCCGCTACTCAGTGAGGCTGAGGCAGGAGAATTGCTTGAACCTAGAAGGCAGAGGTTGCAGTGAACCAAGATTGTACCAGTGCACTCCAGCCTGGGCAATAGAGGGAGACTCCGTCTCAAAAAAAAAAAAAAAAAAAAAAAAAAATACAGCTGTTCCAATGCAAGACACCCCCCCAAAAATACAGCTGTAAATAAGAATAAAAAAGTTTAAAATTCCCACAAATGTTTCTTTTGTCTATTTAAAAATATAAAGAACCAGCTGATCCTCACTATTCCTTTCTTCTAGCCATCATATTTAAACAACTACAAGGCTGGGAAGCTTTTACCTGCAAAGTGAAATTTAGCTGCTAGACACCAAAAAAAAAGCCAACATGAACTAAAAAATGCTGAAAATCCAAGCTGCACTCTTCATTTTGGAAAGCATATCCCCTTGAATTCTTCAGGATGATACAGTGACCTAGATGGCAGCAAAGGGCATGAGTGTGCTGGCCTAACCCCTCGGCTGCCCACAGGAACACAGAGCATCCCAGTGTGATTCTGGTGTAAGCCACCACGCCCCACCTCCAACACTATATTTTTTTCAAACTTTGTTTACTCTTTTTTTTTCAAGAGAGATGAGGTTTCACCATGTTGCCCAGGCTGGTCTTGAACTCCTGGACTCAAGTGATCTGCCCACCTTAGCCTCTCAAAGTGCTGGAATTATAAGCATGAACTACCTTGCCTGGCCCAAAATTGATTTTTAATCTCTTTCTTTCTTTTTTTTTTTTGGACAGAATCTCCCACTGTTGCCCAGGCTGGAGTGCAGTGGTGTGATCATAGCTCACTGCAGCCTCTGCCTCCCAGGTTCAAGCAATTCTCATGCCTCAGCCTCCAGAGTAGCTGGGACTTCAGGCATGTGCCACCATGGTCAACTAATTTTTGTATTTTTAGTAGAGACACGGTTTCACCATGTTGGCCAGGCTGGTCTCAAACTCCTGACCTCAGGTGATCTGCCCACCTCGGCCTCCCAAAGTTATAAGATTACAGGCATGAGCCACCATGCCCAGCTGCCAGTATTGTTAAATAAAGGTTTTTATTTTGTGCAAAGCCAAAAAGAATTTTTAAAAAAGAAAAAAGTTTGCAAATACATATATATATGTGTATATATATACACACACATGTATATACACATATATACATTATCAATACCCCAAATTCATGACAACTGGCCACAAGAGGGCGCTTCCACAATGGAAAGAAACCACTAACCTTATTTCCTTTAGGTGCTTATTTGAATAAGTGTTGGACACACATTTTCAAACTTTTGTAGAGGAACTTCTATTTCAAATCATTTATTTTTCCGAAGCCATAAGCTTGCTAGATAATCATATTTTAAGGGCTATCCACGGCTCAGATTCAATCTTTTTAACTGGAGAGTCCATGTATCTAGTACTTGGTAAATGAGTCCTTACACCACTTTTAAGAGACAAGTTCTCACTACATTGCCCAGGCTGGAGTACAGTGGTTATTCACAGGCTTGATCATTGTGCGCTACAGCCTTGGACTGCGCTTAAGCAATCTTCCCGCCCTAGCCTTTGGAGCAGCTGAGACTACAGTATGTGCCACCATGTCTGGCTAATTTTTTTCATTTAATTAAATTAATTTATTTTGAGACAGGATCTCGCTCCCATCACCAAGACTGGAGTGCCGTGGCACTCTCACAGCTCACTGCAGCCTTGACTTCCTGTGCTCAGGTGATCCTCCTACCTCAGGTTCTTGAGCTAATGTCAGATGTGTATCACTACGCCCAGCTAATTTTTTGTATTTTAAGTAGAAATGAGGTTTCACCATGTTACCATGGCTGGTCTCAAACTCCTGGGCTCAAGCAATGCGCCAACCTCAGCCTTCCAAAGTGCTGGGATTACAGGCGTGAGCCACTGTACCTAGCTTCATTTTTCATTTTAGAGATGGGGTCCTCAATTTATTGCTCAAGCTGGTCTTAAAACTCCTGTCCTCAAGCAATCCTCCTGCCTCAGCCTCCTGAATAGCTGGGATTACAGGTGTGAGTCACCTTGCCTAGCTAGTCCTTACACTATTAAATACAGATTAAATGAGAACTGGCACAACGGTTTATGCCTATAATCCGAGTTACTCAGGAGGCTAAGATCAGAGAATAGCTTGAGGCCAGCAGTTAAAAGACCAGCCTGGGCAACATAGTAAGACCTCATCTCTAAAAAAAATAAATAAACTGAAGGCCGGGGAACAATAGCTCACCCCTGCAATCCCAGCACTTTGGGAGGCCTAGGTGGACACATCACCTGAGGTCAGGAGTTCAAGACCAGCCTGGCCAATATGGTGAAATCCTGTCTCTACTAAAAACACAAAACTTAGCAGGGTGTGATGGCAGGTGCCTGTAATCCCAACTACTCAGAAGCCTGAGATGGGAGAATCGCTTGAACCTGGGAAGTAGAGGTTGCAGTAGGCCAAGATCGTGTCACTGCACTCCAGCCTAGGGGATAGAGCAAGACTCCATCTTGAAAAAAATAAATAAATAAACTGGAAAGGCCAGGTGCCATAACCTGTAATCCCAGCACTTTGGCAAACCGAGGCAGGAGGATCTCTTGAGGCTAAGAGAGTTTGAGACCAGGCTGGGCAACAAAGTGAGACCCCATCTCTCCAAAAAAAAATTTTTTTAATTAGTTGGATGCTGTGGTGAGCACCCGTAGTCCTAGCTACTAGGAAGGCTTTGGAGGGAGGATCACTTAAACGCAGGAGAGTTTAAGGCTGCAGTGATCTCTGATCATGTCACTGCACTCCAGCCTACGTGACAAAGCTAGACCCTATCGAAAGAAACGAAAGGAAAGGAAGAGAAAGGAAAGGAAAAGAGGGCAGGGGGAAGGGGGAAGGGAGAAGGAGGAAGAGGAAAAGGGAAGGGGAAAGGGAGGGGGAAAGAAGGGGAGGGAAGGGGGAAGGGAAGAAAGAAAGAAATGCTGGGCAGCTACTCCAGAGGCTGAAACTGGATCCGTTGATCCCTAGAAGCTCAAGGCTGCAATAAGCTATGATGGATCATTCCACTGTACTCCAGCCTGGGTGATAGAGATCTCCACTCTTAAGAAAAAACAAATGAACTGTAAAAATGCCATGTTCTACATATGGTATTATAAATGTGCTTCAAGTCATGTATCAGGCTTTAAAAAACTGCTAATAAAATAGAGAAACCAGGTTTCTTTCTGTCATCATCACTTTTAGTTGCCATATTTTAACACATTTTCAAGTCTGGCAAAAATGATAATAGTTTAAAACAGATTATGGTACAGTCATGCATCACCTAATGACAAGAATATGTTCTGAGAAATGTGTAATGCATCATTAGATGATTTTGTGATTGTATGAACATCATAGAGTGTACTTACATAAGCCTAGTTCGCACAGCCCACTACACACCTAGGCTATACGGTATTGCCTATTGCTCTTAGGCTACAAACTTATACAGCATGTTACTGTGCTGAATACTGTAGGCAACTGTAACACAATGGTAAGCATTTGTGTCTCTTTTTTATGAGATTAAGAATTGAGATGACACCACTGCACTCCGGCCTGGGCAACCAGGATCTCACTCTGGTTGCCCAGGCTGGAGTGCAGTGGTGTCATCTCAATTCACTCAGTCTCCTGAGTAGCTGGGACTATAGGCGCACACCACTATGCCTGGCTAATTTCTTTTTTTTTGTATTTTTAGTAAAGATGGGGGTTTCACCATGTTGCCCAGGCTGCATTTGTGTATCTTAACATATGTACACTTAGAAAAGGTATAGTAAAAATATGGTATTATGACCTGATGGGATTGCTGCTGTATATGCAATTCATCACTGAAATGTCATTATGCAGTACATGACTGTATAACAGTTCCATTTAATTACTATTAGAAATAAAAAGTAAGCATCTCTACCTAGAGAAACTTCCTTGATCAGCTCAGCAGCAGCATGGCAACCCTGAACAAGTATCCTGGTCCAGGATGATAGATCCCGATGTGTCTCCACCCTGAAGAGATGCATCTCAATGCCCTGTCGAGAGCCTGTCCTGGTAGCAAACGTAAGATCAGATCCAAGGGAGGGGGATCGACATCCAGAGCCAGAATGAACCAACCTAGGACCACAAACAGAGCAGAAATCAAAAGTAACTATGGCATTATTAGAGAAAAATGTCAGGAATTTGTGCTCATTAATAAGCAGAAACTTATAAAAGCAATTAGCAGTTTTTGGATATATACTTTTCAAAGTAAGATTATAGTCTACGAAATAGAAACCACTCTGTTTTCCTGTAAAATGACCCCTGGTGTCACAGTCAGACAAAATATTAGTATTGAACTGCTGGGCTCAAATGATCATCCTGCCTCAGCCTCCCAAAGTGCTGGGATAACAGGCGTGAGCCACAAGGCCTGGCCAAAACACTTAGCTGGATGAACTATGGCCTTAATTTTCCAGGAGCTCCTCTATGTTACCCAGAGGTTATGTGTATCAAAAAGTTATGATTTTGATTAGGAAATAAGTAAATTAACAGTAATAACTTCAGAGGAAAAATACGCTTCTGTAAGAAAAAATGGATCGCTAACTGCATTTCAAACATTTTAGCCAAAGAGCTTAAAATGTACGTATTTTAAAGAACAATCTCTTGTCCAATCACCAAAGAACTTCTAATGGCAGAAGGCAGTGAATATCTCTTCTGGGGAAATGCAGAGTGGTTTCAGTTAGTAAAGATGCACAGTGAACATAAAGTTGGGTTTTATCTAAAAATTCATGCTGCTTTTTTGCATTTATCTCTGGAATTCCTTGACCTATGAAGAAATGTTATGTGAAAAAAAATAATTCCAAAATAAATAAAACTGTCTTTGTTCACAAATGACATGACTATCTACATTTTAAAAATCCCCCAAAATAGACAAAACATCTGCATGATGCATGCAGTGGCTCACACCAGTAATCCCAGTACTTTCAGAGGCTGAGGCAGAAGGATCACCTGAGCCCACGAGACCAATCTGGGCAACATAGGGAGACCTCATCTTTACAAAAAAAAAAAAAAAAAAGCTCAACGTGGTGGTGTGCACTTGTGGTCCCAGCTACTTGGGAGGCTGAGGTAGAAGGTTGCTTGAGCCCAGGAAGTCGAGGCTGCTGTGAGCCATGATTATGCCACTGTACTCCAGCCTTGGCAACAGAGTGAGACCCTGTAAACAACTCCTAAAACTAATAAGCAATTATAGCAAGCTTCCAGGATATAAGGTTAGTATACAAAAGTCAGTTGCTTTGAACAATTGAAATCTTAAATTAAAAACATAATACCGTTCTTCTTTCGGGTCCAAATAAAAAAAAACAAACATAATATCATTTATGTCAGTTATCATAAAATGAAATGCTTAAGCATAAATCCAACAAAATATGTACAGAATCTCTATGAAAAAAACTTCAAAACTTTCCTGAAAGAAAGCAGATGATCTAAAAAACAGAGATATTTTATGTTCACGGGTGGGAAGACTCAATATTAAGATGTCAGTTCTCCTTTACATGATCTACAGATTCAATGCCATCCCATTAAAATCCCAGCAAGTTATTTTGTAGATAGTGACAAACTGATTCCAAAGTTTGTATGGAAACTCAAAAGACTCACATAGTCAACATAATACTAAAGAAGAACAAAAGTTGAAAATACATCTGTGTACTGGCACCACTAAACTTTACAGAAATCAAGCTAGGTGTGGTGGCTCATGCCTGTAATCCCAGCACTTTGGGAGGCCGAGGTGGGTGGGTCACAAGGTCAAAAGATCGAGACCATCCTGTCAACAAGGTGAAACCCTGTCTCTACTAAAAATACAAAAATTAGCTGGGCATGGTGGTGCACACCTGTAGTCCCAGCTACTTGGGAGGCTGAGGCAGGAGAATTGCTTGAACCCGGAAGGTGGAAGTTGTGGTGAGCCAAGATTGCACCATTGCACTCCAGCCTGGGCAACAAGAGTGAAACTCCGTCTCAAAAAAAGAAAAGAAAAGAAAAAAGAAAACTACAGAAATCAAAACAGTGTAGAATTGGCAACAGAACAAACAAACTGATCAATGGAACAGAAAAGATAGCCCAGAGATAAACCCACACAAACTTTGTCAACTGATCTTTGACAAAGAAACAAAGGTGATTCAGGCTGAGTGTGGTGGCTCATGCCTATAGTCTCAGCACTTTGGGAGGCACCTGTAATCCCAGCAACTCGGGAGGCTGAGGCAGGAGAATTGCTGGAATCCAGGAGGCAGAGGTTTCAGTGAGCCAAGATCTTGCCACTGCACTCCAGCCTGAGTGACAGAGAGAGACTCCCTCTTTCAAAAATAAAAATAAAAAAAGAAAAGAAACAAAAGTGATTCAATGGAGAAAGAATGGTCTTTTCAACAAATGCTGCTAGAAATTAGTAGACATCCATATGCCATAAAAAAAAGCAGACCAAAAACAAACAAATAAATAAATAAAAGGCCGGGCATGGTGGCTCACATCTGTAATCCCAGCACTTTGGGAGGCCAAGACAGGTAGATCATGAGATCAGGAGATCGAGACCATCCTGGCCATCATGGTGAAACCCTGTCTCTTATTTTAAAAAAAAAGCAGACCTTATATACTTTCCACAAAAATTAACTCAGAATGGATCCTTCACCTAAGTGTAAAACATGATACTAAAATTTCTACAACATAGCAACAACTCTACATGATCTAAAAGGATATAACACCAAAAGCACAATCCCTGAAGAAAAAAAGTTGGTAAGTTGGAGTTCATTAAAATTAAAAACTTCTGATCTGCAAAAAATACTGTTAAGAGAATGAAAAGATAAGCTGCAGACAAAAAAAGTTTGCAAAACACGTATCTGATAGAAGACTGGTATCCAAAATATACAAAAAAAACTCCTAAAACTCAACAATAACAACCCAGTTAAAAAATGTGCAAAGGACTCACTTCTTGGTATATATCTAAAAGATCTTGAAGATATTTGCATACCTATGTTCACTGCAGCATTATCCACAATAGCCAAGAGATAGAGGCAACCTAAATGTCCCACATGGCAGACACTTTACTGAGAAGACAATTTGATATAAACATATAATGGATCATATTATTCAGCCTAAAAAAGGAAATCCTGTCATAATCTACCACACTTAACCAGTCACAAAAAGACAAATACTATATGAGTCTACTTACATGAGATACCCAACGTAATCATACTCATAACAAGAGAAGGTAGAATGTGGTACCAGGGGTTGAGGGAGAGATGGAAATGGAGGGAGAGTTGTTGTTCAATAGATACAAAGTTTCTGTTTTGCAAGATAAAGTTGTACAGATCTTCAATATGCAGCTACACAACAATGTGCATATTGTAAACACTAATCTACTATACACTTAAAAATAATTAGATGGTAAATTTTGTAAGTTTTTAAAATAAAAATTTATCTGCTCTGTCATTCATGTTATGAGTTTTTTAACACACACACACACACACACACACACACACACACACACTCTTTGGAATTAGTAAAACTGAAACAAAAAATAGGCAAATGATCTGAACAGACACCTCACCGAGAAGATGTACAGTCTGCAAATAAGCATACAAACAGATGCTCAACATCATGTGTCGTTAGGGAATTTTATTTCATTTATTTATTTATTTTGGGACATGGTCTTGCTCTGTCCCCAGAATGGAGTGTGGTGGCACAATCTTGGCTCACTGCAACCTCCACCTCCTGGGTTCAGGCAATTCTTCTGCCTCAGCCTCCCAAGTAGCTGGGATTTACAGGTACGTGCCACCATGCTGGCTAATTTTTGTAGTTTTAGTAGAGACAAGGTTTCGCCATATTGGCCAGGATGGTCTTGAATTTGTGACCTCAGGTGATCCAAAGTGCTGAGATTACAGGTGTGAGCCACCATGCCTGGAGGGAATTTTAAACAAAAACAATGAGATGCCACTATACGCCTATTACCATGGTTAACATTTAAAATGCAGGTAACACCAAACGCAGACACCACCATTCCTGGTGGCAAAGTAAAATAGTATGGCCATTTTGGAAGACAGTTTGGTGGTTTCTTACAAGACTAAACACATTCTTACCATATGATCTACCAATTGTGTTCCTTGGTATTTACCCAAATGAGCTGAAAACTTACATCTACACAAAAAACCTGCACACAAATGTGTGCAACTAGCAAAATGTCCTTTACTGAATGAAGAAGAGTGCAGGATGAACAGGTTTGTAGGGGAAGTGCAAGATTTGTTTTTACAGCTATTGAATTTAAGATAGCTATTATCAGTCTGTCATGTCTAGTTGCCTATTCAATATCCAATCTTGCATTCTTCCTTAGAAACAGAGGGCTGCTTTTATCCAGAATAACAGAATGCACAGATAAAAGACTATTTCCCACATTCCTTGCAGAGATGTCCGCTAAGTTGTACGCTGATATTATTGGGTAGGATTTCCAGAAGAGCCCCACAGAAGGGGAACAAGGCAGCAGGTATGTATCATTTTTGCCCTTCTCCTCAGTTTCCTCCTGTCTGCAATTTTGGATATGATGGCTGCAGCTTCCA
Organism: Plecturocebus donacophilus; assembly: GCA_004027715.1. Classification (NCBI taxonomy): domain Eukaryota; kingdom Metazoa; phylum Chordata; class Mammalia; order Primates; family Pitheciidae; genus Plecturocebus; species Plecturocebus donacophilus. The sequence goes on along the minus strand of PVKP010023397.1, from coordinate 1,260 downwards.
GTAGCCATCTTGAGTCATGAGGCAACCTTGAAGGGTAGAAGTTACTTTGCTAAATACACCAGACTTCTGTTACATAAGAAAGAAACAAACTTCTATTTTATTATTTCTAGTTACTTCTACTAGCAGCTTAATGTGATTCCTAATGGTTATAAATATGCAAATAATGTTAAATAAATCTGTGATTCAAGAGCAGTATGTAGGGCTGGAGATATAAATTTGGGAGTTGCCAGGGTCCAGGAGGTATTTGAAGCTCTGGTACTACATGCAATCACCAGGGGGCAGGGTAGTTGATAGAAAGAAGTCTGAGCCCTGGGCACTCCAATGTGTAGAGGCCAGGAAGACAAAAAAGAATCAACCAAGGGGAATGAGAGTGTAGCCAGGGAGGTCAGAGGAAAACTGGCAGAGAACCACATAATGCCAGGGAGAAAAAAGCACAAAAAAAGAGTTGCAAATAATGGATAAGCACAGACTGACAAAAAAAAGAGTCGCAGAAACATTTTTTCAACTGGTTTTCAGTAATTATATTGTTGATGACAGTGTTATAGTAATAACAATAGTACTATTCTTACACAATAATGTATGTAATGTGGGGAAAGCAAATGTGTAATTATGTAATATTGAAATCTGATCATCTCTGGTGCCCCTGAGATATGGAATGCGTTGTGAGAAAAGGAAAATCATATGTAAAATGGAAGAGGTTCAGTTAAAACAATGTGTTCTTAAATTTAAATTGGAAGTAACTGTGTGAACACACACCTACACACACACACACACACACACCCACCACTTCCCACCTCTGTCCATCAATAAACAATAACCAACCTCAATAGCAACAAGTGTCCTTAGTGCCCAGATTGAAATCACCCCTTCCTGTAAAAAGATGGTGAGGCTTCTTAGAAAATGACTCTAGAGAAGAAAATATGTAAGACTGGAACACTGGCTGGGTGTGGTGGCTCACGCCTGTAATCCCAGCACTTCGGGAGGCTGAGGCAGGCAGGGGAGGCCGAGGCAGGCGGGTCACAAGGTCAGGAGTTCGAGACCAGCCTGGCCAACATGGTGAAACCCCATTTCTGTTAAAAATACAAAAATTACCTGGGTGCAGTGGTAGGTGCCTGTAATCCCATCTACTCAGGAGGCTGAGGCAGGAGACTTGCATAAACCTGAGAGATGGAGGTTGCAGTGAGTCAATACCATGCCACTGCACTCCAGCCTGGGTGACAGAGCAAGACTCAGTCTCAGCAAAAAAAAAAAAGAAAAAAA
>PVKP010023396.1:0-36333 GCA_004027715.1 Plecturocebus donacophilus | reverse complement strand
CCCATGCTGCCCACTGCCCCAGACGCAGCCCCCCCGCCTCTTCCCCCCTGCCCCTGTCTTTGTCCTGAGCCCTCAGCTGCCTCCCTTCCGACCTGAACGTGAACCCCGCCAGGGAAAGTTCTCAGTGTATTTTGGTTTCTTCTCTCATTGTCCTCAGCTCCTGGAGTAAATCCAGCTCAAGAGCGTCCATGGGAAGAGTTGGTGCCTGAACAGATGAGAGGTTCAAGGGCAAAGAGCCGGCGGTCATGGGCGGGTGCATGACGGAAGGAGGGCAGCCTGGCAGTCGGGCTGAAGGTGCGACGCAGCTGGTCGGGGAGAGGTCTCCTTGCACTGGCTTCTGGGGTGGCTGCTGGTCTTTCCCTGGCTGGTACCGGAGGAGGAGGCAGCTGCAGCCCCACGGGAGTCCTGTAGGCACAGACACTCGCTCAGACGCTCCTGGTGTGCGAGGAAAGCCTGCCCTATTGCTAAATACTCCCTTACTCTTGTGTGGGTCAGGGTCAGGTATTAAGTGTAATAGCAGATGAGGGCCACGGTGTTTTCTCGGTAAATAAGGGGTGGACTGGGATCAGGTGCGTGCCAGCTGACCACAAGGGTGGCGGCCCCCAGGGGTCCTAACGGCCAAGATTCTGCCTTGTAAACCCTTCATGTTCATAGTGAGTGGGACCTGGTTCTCAGGGCCCCTCTCTCCATCCCATTAATTATCTCCGTGGAGGACGTGAGGTCCGGGCTCCCACCCAGGTGTTCTGCTGTGATTCTGGAAGGTGCTTCTCTCACACACTGCCACATTGGCACCTGAAGCCAAGAAATGCTTTTAAATGGGACGACAGAGGGAAGAGAAAGAGGAAGTCACAGGCCCTGTGCCAAGTGCTGGGCCAGCAGCAGCCTCTTCTCACTGGTGTTTGAGCTGCGGGCGTGATGACCCCTGTGTGAAATGGGGGGATGGGGGCTCATAGAGGCCACATGGCTTTTCCAGGGCCCCACCCACTGGTGAGTGGTCAGCCAGGATGTGGCCCCCATCCCTCTGGTGACCAGGTGGTAGCAGCTCCTGAGGGTTCGCAGCCCAGGTCAGCCCCCGCCATCCCTAAACTCACCACTTCCACTTGTGATCTCCCGCAGGGTCTTCGGGGTGCCCCACAGGTGGGAGCACCTTTGCAAGGACCATAAGCTCGTGAGGCGGTGCTGAGTCCTGCGACAGGCAGGGACTTGTCCTCGGCCCCCAGTGACCAGGGATTTGGGGTCTTCTCCTGGTGTGACGAAGGCTCTGGCCCAGTTCTGGAGACCATCCAGATGTGTCAGCCGTCAGTTCTTGGCTTGCATTTCTAGAGCCACCCGTGTCCTCGCAAGACAATCAGAAAGTTCGCCCAAGTTGCCCTCATGCTCCTGCCTCTGCCTAGGCGGTGACTGTGGCTGTAGCTCAAATGTCTCGGGGTGAAGCCACCGTCTTTACTTGTAGTGGGAGGCGCCTGCTCATCGCCCACAAGCGCGGCCTACGGGTGTCTGCCTCGGTGTTTCACACGTGTGCTGTGGCCCTGAGCTGCCCAGTGGCTGAGCTTTCTTGCCTGCCCATGCCAGCTCTGTGGCCTCGGGCACCATCCACCGCTCCCAGCCCCACAGTGCTCTGAGGAGCCCGCACTCTCCTCTTTCCATCATCTCACCCATGGCCACTTTCCTCCTCTGTGCTTCCTGAATCTGTACTTCGTCATCCCTGGCAGGTGGGCTGTTCGTGGGGGTGCAGTGTGCGGAGGCTGGGACCTTCCCGTCAATACATTAATTCTGTAAGTCTTTCTCTTTTGCCAGTCTCTCATCCCCCACCAGGACAAGTTAAATAGCTAGATGGTGGTGCTTTTATTAACCAGAGATGATTTTATCATCGTCGACTCAGACCAGCCAATCAGTCCCTCTCCTCACACACTGCACAAATGCGTGTCCAGGGCTGTGCGGCTCTAAATCTGCTGACCTGCATTCTACTATCAGGAGCCTGCGAATGGAAGATGGTTCCAGCGCAACACCGCCCACAAAAACAGCTTCTCAGGGTGGCCACCTCTGTGCTGCGCTCAGCTCGGGCCCGCCACCTGCCTAGCACAGCCCTTCAAGGCCCAGCTCCTGAGGCACCTCCTCTATGAAGCCCTCCTGAGTTTCACTGGTCAGGCCAACTCCCTCAGCCTCCTGCCTCTGGCTGCAAGGTCTTTAGGGCCCAGCCCTGCCCAGCGCCCTCTCAAGGGTGTTCCTCTCCACAGCGAGGTGGTGAATGCAGTCCCTTAGGCTGAAGAGCGTGGGACGGGGCTGCCCGGGTGGCAGAGGTTAACATCCGAGAGGCATGACAGGGCCTGGAAATCCTTACGCCTCCCTCCTCCTGAGTTGAAAATCCTGGAGCAGACTTTCAAGGCAACTTTAGAGAGCATGCAGGGACGCCAAGGTCAAATGCAAACATGCCCAAGCTCCGCTGAGCTTTCAGGCTTGCAGGACTTGGGAAGAGCCCAGACCCTGGCTTTGGGGCTGGGAGACATTTCCAAGCCCTCTTCTTGCCCCACTGGACAAAGGACATCATCACTCTGAGCATCTCCCTGCCTCAAGGATAAAATGAGCGAAGCCTGGTGGGGCTGCACAAGGGTTCTAATGACAGTGATGTACGTGAAACGAGGCTTAGCGCTGCACAGTACGCTGAAGAAATTAAGACCGACATGGGGGCAGGCAGAAGCTGCGGGCTCCTCTCTGTCCCGTGGCCTCGGGTAGCTGGCAGCTCCATGAAGCCTCCGTCTCTTCATCTGTGTAAAGGGGACACTGACTTCTCTCCCACTTCATTCATAGAGTGAGAGCCGAACAGGCCACTGTGTGAGAATGCCCTGAAAATGGGGCAGTTCCCACAAACACGAAGCTTTGTCTGCAGATTCAGAGAAAAGAATGGCAGGTGGGTTTGGAGTCCTGAATTCCCGACTTCCTTGTGTTTGCACACGTAGCGGACAGTGAGGAAGGCTTTGGTTCCCCAGCCTGAGCCACAGTCACCATTTCTTTACCCAGTGTGGTCAGCTCCGAGACTAGGGCTGAGAGCCAAACACCATCCCGGGGGCTGGGCCCGCTGGAGGTCCTGGAACCCCAGAGAGAGCGGCCCTGTGGCCTGGGGGCCCCCTGTCTCTGCAGTCTGACATCGCACAGCCCCGAGCTTTCAGCCATGCTGCCATTAAAGCTGGCCGTTTGACCCCTGGTTCCTTCTCAAAATATCCCTGACAGTTCCCTGGATGAAAATACAGTGGCCCTCAGTGAAAATTTATGGGACAGGCCCCAGAGGAGAGAGTCAGGGTCCTAATGGGTTTGTTTAAAAGTGAAGTCACCGGGCTGGAGCCCCACCCATCGCCACTGCTGACCCCGGTCCTAATGGCAGTGCCAGCGCCCAGCTCCAGCAACAGGTCGTAGTGGGAGGCTCAGCACAAGAATTGGGTTACCCACAGCCCGCAGGCTACCGGGAGGCACAAGCAGGGGTGGGCACCAGTCCCCAGACCTCGGGCCACTCAGGGTCCCCTGGGGAGCTGCCTCCTGCACCCTCCCTGCACCCCTGTGCCGTTCTGACGCTGGCTGCGGTCTGGCCTTTCCTTCCCAGACCTTCCCCTTCTCAAAGCGAGTCCTTCTCAGGTGCCTGACTTGCCCAGGTGGCCCCACACCCGAGGCCCAGGGTCTGCCCAGTGGAAGGAGGAGAGAAAGGAGTTCCCTTCCCTTGCATGTTGAGGATCCTGGTGGGGGTCCCCCTCACCTTATCACCCATTATTTCACAGGACTGCAAAGCTGCCTCCCAGCAATCCCATCAGATGTGATCACCTAAGCGACATGGTGACCTGCAGAAGAAAAAGAGGGAGAGGGGAAAGGAGCCATGACGTGCAACGTCAGGATCTGTCCTGCTTGTCTATGACCCGCCCACGCTGCCCAGTGGGACACGTGACCTCGCCGCACGGTGCTGTGGCCCAGCATGTGACTCCCAGTGCAAGGTGAGCCTGAGGAAGAGCAACTCGTAGCTGCGCAGGATTTGTGCCCACACCTGTCACGTTTCTTTGATAAAAATTAAAATGGTCAATAACCTCCCAGAATAACGTGGAAAATCAGAGAGGGTTCTGCAGGACACAAGCAGTCAGAGGACCCGCACGCAGCATCGAGCCCCAGACGGGTCCCAACTCGCTCCCCTCCTCCCTCTTTCTCTTCCTCTGGTTTTGTGGGCTCCACGGTGCTTGTCCACCCCTTCCTTTGCCTCCACACAGTGGGAGAGGAGGGAGAAGGCTCGTCCTCCCCGGCATCGTTCGGCAGTGCCCAGCCCAGTCACGCCGGGACCCCGAATTGACCAGATGCCAGTAGAGGGCACTGAGGGTGCCCCAGGTGGAGGACCTCTGTCACCTGGAGCATGGCATGCGGAGACTAGGCATTTGACGGGTGTCAGGTGGGGGTTGGGGGCTTCCTCAAAGGGCTGGCGGGGAGGAGGTGGGAGGGCAGGTCCTAGACCCTGGGGGTGGACACCTAGGCAGGACTTTCCTGCCCCTGCAACCCCAGGGCTTGTGGGCTGAGGTTCAGAGGCTGTCTCCCCAAGAGCGCCGTGCTGGGTTGGGTCCCCTCATCTCTGCATCCGTTCCTCACAGAGTTCCCAGTTCCCTGGAATCTCGGCAACCCTGACCCCTGGAGTTCCCGGTTCTCTGGAATCTCTGGAACCTCAGCCCCTGGAGTTCCTGGCTCCCTGAAATCTCTGGAATACCCGCCCCTGGAGTTCTCAGTTCCCTGGAATTCCTGCCCCCACATCTCTGCGGAGCCAACCCTTAACCGCCCTTCAAAGCTGGACACACCACCCTCACATGTGCCAGGCAGACCCCAGCCCCACGCTGTGCATATGCCCACTGTAGACCATCGGTGGAGGCTTTGCCTCTTCCTCTGTCCGGTCACCTGCCTGAGGAGGCTCAAGGCCAGGTGTGGCCAGCCAGGCGACCTCAGGCCCCTGTGGCTGTGCTGGGTTCTCTTGTGCCACCTGGTGGCCAACCCCTGAATCTGCTGCAGGCTTTGCACTTCTGACTCAGGCTGACCACGTGGCCCCTTCCAGGTCACTGGATGCCCTCAGGGCCTCCTCTCCTCACCCTCCACGTGGGCAGCATGGCTGACCTCAGTAGCTGCCCACAAAGGCTGTGCTGCTCTCCTGTGGCTGGGGCTGAGCCCTGGGTTCTGATGGGGGACGAGGGCTCCCTGTCCTTGGCGTCGAGCTGTCCCGTCTGTTTGCTCTTGCTGCCCTGTGCTTGGCCTCTAGGGTGCCACCTTCTACCCAGCCCTCGCTGAGCCTCAGGGCAGCCCACTGCACAAACTGGAGGCATGCTCCTGGGCCGGGCTGTAGTCTTGGGTGTCTCTGCCTCAGGTGCATCCCAGAGCCACGTCCACAAGGGCCTACGGGACACGTGTGCCTCTTGGGGCCCTCATCCTCCTAGGAGGACCCCAGAAAGGCAGAGAGTGGCCTTGACTCCATCTCTACTCAAAAATCTTAGTCTTAATCAGCAACACAAGATGATATCCACCTCAGTGTGGGAGGCCCTCCTGGTCCTCATGGGAACAGAATCCCTGATGCCTCCAAGTCCTCGATGGCCTGTGTCCTCGCCGCACAGTGGCACACTTCTCACCTGACTAGGGACTGGGCTGGGGGCTCACTGCTCAATCCTGGAGGGGCTGCAGAGGTTGGCACAGTGCTTGGTGTATGGGGCAGGTGGACATGCAGTCAACCATGGCCAGCCACACCCACTGCCAGGCTGCTTATGCCAGCCCTGCCTCCCTTGCAGGACAGCGAACTCCAGCTCCAGCAGCCTCCCCCTGGCCGCTTACCAGGGCTGGGATCCATGGCGGTCATGGCAGATGCAGATCTTGCCACGACTGGGAGGCTGTCAAGGCCAGAGGCAGGTGGAAAGAAGCCCATCACCTAGGCAGTGGACCCAAGAGCAGATCCTGGGCTCACCTGTAGCCCCCAGCTCCTGTCCCCACAGGCCAGACAGAGATGCTCAAAGCCTCTAGAATCTGTTTCCTGGCTGGAACCATGAGCCTTGTGAGAGGCTGTTAGCTGACTCTCAATGTTCAGCAACCCCGACGTCTCTGAGCCTGGTGTCCAGCTGAGGAGCATGCAAGCCCCAGCCTGAGAAGCTCCCAGGCGCCCTCAGGCCCCCATCAGACAAGGGCAGATGTCAGGGTTGGGAGGAGTCCAGAGGTTGCCCAGCAATGGCCACCCCAGGGGGGCCCTGAAGTCCCTGTAACTTGTATTGGTGGGACTGCCTGTCCAGAGAGGGTTCCCCTCGCCCCAGCCTTGCCCCCAGATTCTGTGACGCATTGGTATTCTGCCCTTACCCCACCTTCAGTGTGTGCACCTGCTGTTGCATAAACAGACCAGAGGGGAGCAAACACATATGTGCTGGTGCCACACAGGATCTCCGTGCCCTTCTGCAGATGGATGGGGTGGGGACAGCAGGAACACATGGCCAGTCAGGTGGTCCCAGGTCCTGTGCCCACGCCTCACTGCTCAACATGCAGGTGGCCTCCACAGTGATGGTGTGAGACGTGCCACATGCATGGGGCCAGGGAGCTGTGTGTATCTCTGTAGGGCTGTCCCAATGCCCCAGCTGCAGAATGATGAGCACTGGGAAACTGCCCCCCCCAGGACCCTTCCCTGGGACCTGGGTCTGCCTGATGTCACCAGGAAGATGTCCTTTCCCTGTGTTTGATGGCTTGGACTGAGGAGAGCTGGTCAGGACCCACCCCTGGGCTGTACACACCTGGAAACACACCCCTTCCAGCACCCAGCTCTGCAAAAGCGAACCTCAGGACTTCCTCCACCCACTAGCAGCACCTTGGAGAGAACTCTGTCCAGCACTTGGCAGGTTTCAACCATTTGAGAGTAGCGTCTGGACCCGCTTCTTCCAGAAACTGTCTGGGTATCCTGAGAAGCACAGCCTACTTAGCTTCATCAAACTTTATGTTTCTTAGATTAATTAACTTTAGAAAAATAGAGAACTTAAGCTCTGTTACACCAAGGACACCCTGCTTTCACTATGTATGAGCAATAACAGATTAGCATACAGAGGCTCTGACGAGGCCTGCAGCAAATATATCTGACTTTATTTAACCTAGTTTTTGCCAACCATTTTCGTGTAATACCTATTAGCATCCACCAAATAGAGACTCATGGGACTGAAGGGGCCAACTCATCCCAGGAATTTCAGGCGACTTTCTTGGTTTTAGCAGTGGAAGTTCCACACCCCTGGAAGCCCCTTAGTCCCAGGCAAGCCAGGACAGTTGGTCGTCCTACACAAAACCCACTTTGGGAAAGCTGCTCTGATGAATTATTTCCAAAGCACATTCCACTTAATTCTCCCTTCCCTTCCTCAGACGCTTAAGAGAATGACATTAAAAAAAAAAAAAAAAAAAAAAAAAGAGGCAGGATGAGAGCTGCAGGATGATGGAGTAAAGCTAAAAGTCAAGTTCACGGGGAGGGAGTGGCATGCGGGGAGGGTGGCAGGGATGGGCCCGTCACTATCGTCAGGAAGGTGGTACCCCCACTCCCCCAGGGGAGATGGGAGCATCCATCAGGAACCTTCGTGACCCTGTGCAGGCACTGAAAGATTCCTGGATCCGCAAAAGCCCAGGATGATTCACGAGGCCTATATTTCATTCGAGACTTCACAATTATTTATTGGAAAAACATCTTCTCTAGGAGGAGGGGAAGGAGAGAGGGCCTTTCTCCTCCTCCTCCTCTTCCTCCTCCTCCCTGTCTCCAGGCAGCTTGGCAAGAAGCTGCATTCCAACCCCGTCCCGGTCCCTGGGGCCCTTCTCGCTGACAAGGCAGAGCTCTGTCCCCAGGTCACACCACAGAGGAAGCCCCTGGGTCACTGCGCTGTTGCCACAGGATGCCTCTGGCCAGTGCCAAGTCCAGCACGTAGGGGACATGGGGAAGTATTTCTTTCTTTTAGACATATTGACCTATTTTTTTTTTTAACTTTCAATTTAGTGCACTTAAAGCACAACAATAAGGTGGGGAAAATCTAATTTTAAAACATCCACAATTCTCTCCACCCTAACAAATTGTGTTCGACTTTCACTCTTCCTTCCTGGCTATTGTACGTGCATATATATAATTGTTCCAGAAGCAAAACCATGGTGCAAATAGAAGTTTGTGTTTTGCTTTTTTCAATAAGCACATTCTTAAAAAAATTCTCCTTATTACCATTTGGTCTTCATAATTATTTCAGAGAATGGGTACAACCATTCCAGCAAGAAAATGCAGGGTATTTACTCACCCTTTACCCTGTTTGGGTTTTGAGGTTAATCCTAATTGTTCATTGTATGGCCAATGTTGTAATGGGCAGCTATGTAGCAGGTTGGTGCACAAGTAATTGCGGTTTTTGCAATTACTTTCAATGGTGAAAACTGCAATACCTTTTGGACCAATCTAATATATAAACTTTTTCTTCTGTCTGGATTATTTACATACATACTGAATAGTGAAATTTGGGTCAGCTTCCCTGTGATGACTCAGACTCATTATGACAATGACGACAAACACTCCAAAGTCAGAAAGTCGCAGTTGATTATGGCAGCTGCCACCAAGGACACAGTGCTGATTTTGCCTTTTTATTCATTTTTATGACTACAGATGAGCACATAAACCGTATATAAAATTAAGAATAACTGCCGAGTAACATCAGTGGAGACGCAGAGGAAATGCCTCTGAAAATCATTTTTATATAAACAGTGCAAACACTGGCAAAAAACAAGTCAAAGTAAACTTTTTCAGAACTCTGGAAATTAAGACTTGTGACAATTCAGGGAGCATTTATTCGGGAAAAGTGGCTGATTTCACCCTAAGAACAGTGAGGTTTGTGGCACTGTAACTTGCCCTAGCCCAACCCCTCTCTCCAGCTCTGCATAACCCCAGAAGTCAATGATCCTGCAATCACAGTGAGGACCAGCAGCCTGGCAGACCAGCTAGGGGCAGAATGCAGCTGGAGCTCCTCCAAAGCCCCATTCCCAGAGACCTGCCATTACTCAGCCTGTTCATTCCAGCTGTCTGGCAGTTGTTTATTATGACAACAGCTTGAGGTGATGAAACAATAGAGGTAAACAACAAGATGATTGAAAAAAAAAACTAAAAGAGAAAGCTTGGGGAAGAAATATCCAGAAGGGGGCTTTGAGAAACTCCAACACATTTGTGGGACTCCAGAAGGCCATATGTGTGCCCAGCAAAGACCGGACGGGGCCTGGGGCGTCACCACTGGCTGACCTCGAGGTGCTGTGAAAGCAGAAGTGAAGGCTTGTGCCCTGTTGTAACCTGCTTGCCTGAGAGTTGAAAATTGCCCCCACACAGAGGCAGGGCCCATCAGCAAAGGCAGTGAAATTTACTGCTTCCAGGTAGTCAAGGAAATTACCCAGTTATGATCTGCCAGCTAGGCTGGGTACAGACCTCAGTGGCCAACACAGGACAAATAACACAGAAATAGCTCAGGAAAGCCACTAAGCAAGCCAGCAGCAGCAGCAACAAGTCCTGAGGAGAAGGAGACTCTGATTTCCAGAGCTGGCATGTTATACTATTTTACATATTCAGTTTTCGACAAAAAATTAGTAGGCAAGCAGAGAAACACACAAGCATGGTCTGTCAGGGGAATTAGGGCAGAAGCACAGGTGTCGGATTTACTAGACAAAGAATTTAAGTCAGCTACTTTAAATACATTTAAAGAAATAAAGTGAGGCGGAGCAAGATGACCAAACAGGAACAGCTCTGGAGTGCACTTCCCAGCAAGAGCGGCATAGAGGGTAAGTTATCTCTGCATTTCCAAAAGAGGTACCAGGTGCATCTCAATAGGACTGGTTGCACAGTGGGTGTAGCCCAGGAAGGGCGAGCCTAGGCAGGGTGGGGCACTGCCTCACCTGGGAAGTGCAATCCCCAGAGGACCCCCCTCCCTACCCAGTAGAGTCCATCATGGGCTTTTCTATCCACTCCAGCATTCTGGTTCAAATACTATGCCTCTCCCACAGTTTTTACCACCCACAGATCAGGAGACTCCTGGGCTGAAAAGCGCCACAAGTTTCCAGCATGGCTGTTTCAGCTGGCACTGCAGGTCTCTGCACAAAAACTCACACAAATCTGGGTGGCCATTTCAAATGGTGCCTGGAGTGCCTGGGAAACAGAGCTGCCCATTCAGCTGAAAAAGGGGGCTGAAAGCAGGGAGCCAGGTAATCTGGCTCGGTTCCACCCCTACAAAAAGCAGCAATCTGAAATGCTCTGATTTGAGAGTTTCTCAGCAAGCACAGCTGGACCAGGGACAGTTGAGCTCTGTGAAGGAAAGGGTGGCTGCCATTATCAAGGCAGTCCACCATTGCCGAGGCAGTCTGCCATTACCAAGGCAGTCCGCCATTACCACGGAAACCCACTGTTACTGAGCCAGACCGCCACTACTGAGGCAGTTCTAACTGTACCTCTGTAAACAAAACTGCAAGGAAGTTCACACAGCAGCTGGGCAGAGCCCATGGCAGCTCAGCAATGCCTCTGCAGACAGACCGTGACTAGACTACCTCCTTGCTGGGCAGGGCATCTGTGAAAAAAGGCAGAAGCATGTCAGGAACTTATAAATAAAGCCCCAACTTCCCAGGACAGAGCACTTGGGGAAAGAGACAGTTATGAGTTCCGCTGCAGCAGGCTTAAACGTACCTGCCCAGCATCTCTGAATGGAACAACGGAGCTCCCAGCACAGCACCTGAGCTCTGATAAGGGACAGAATGTCTCCTCAAACAGCTCTCTGACCCCTGTATATCCAAAGAGGCACCTCATAAAGGAGAGCTCTGGCTGACATCTGGCAGGTACCCTTCTGAGACGAAGATAACAAAAGAAGAAACTGGCAGCAACCAACCCTTGCTGTTCTGCAGCCCCACAGGTTATTCCCAGGCAAGCAGGGTCTGGAGTGGACCTCCAGCAGTCCTGCAGCAAAGGGGCCTGACTGTTAGAAGGAAAACTAAAAACCAGAAAGAAACAGCTTCAACATCAACAAAAAGAACGTCCACTCAGGGACTCCATCTGAAAGTCACCAACTACAAAGACTTCATAAATCCATGAAGATGGGAAGAAACCAGTGCAAAAAGGATGAAAATACCAAGAACCAGACCACCTCTCCTCCTCCAAGGGATCACAGCTGCTCACCAGCTAGGGAACAAAGCTAGATGGAGAATGAATCTGATGAATTGACAGAAACAGGCTTCAGAAAGTGGGTAATAACAAACTTCTCTGAGCTAAAAGAACATGTTCTAACCCAATGCAAAGTAACTAAGAACCTGGAAAAAGGGTAGACGAAATACCAACTAGAATAACCAGCTTAGAGAAGAATATAAATGACTTGATGGAGCTGAAAAACACAACACGAGAACTTCACAAAGCATACACAAGCTTCAATAGCCAAATCAACCAAGCAGAAGAAAGAATATCAGAGATTGAAAATCAACTCAATGAAATAAAATGAGAAGGCAAGATTAGAGAAAAAAGAGTGAAAAGAAATGAGCAAAGCCTCCAAGAAATATGGCATTATGTGAAAAGACCTAATCTACATTTGATAGATGTACCAGAATGTGATGGAGAGAATGAATCCAAGCTGGAAAATACTCTTTAGGATATTATCCAGGAGAACTTCCCCAACCTAGCAAGGCAGGCCAACATTCAAGTCCAGGAAATACAGAGAACACCACAAAGATATTCCTCAAGAAGAGCAACCCCAAGGCACATAATCATCAGATTCACCAGGGTTTAAATGAAGGAAAAAAATGCTAAGGGCAGCCATAGAGAAAGGTTGGGTTACCCACAAAGGGAAGTCCATCAGACTCACAGTAGATCTCTTGGTAGAAACCCTACAAGCCAGGAGAGAGTGGGGGCCAATATTCAACATCCTAAAGAAAAGAACTTTCAACCTATAATTTCATATCCAGCTAAACTAAGCTTATGTATGGACAAGCAAATGCTGAGAGATTTCATCACCACCAGGCCTGCCTTACAAAAGCTCCTAAAAAACGACTAAACATGGAAAGAAACAACCAGTACAAGCCACTCCAAAAATGTACCAAATGGTAAAGACCATTTACACAATGAAGAAACTGCATCAACTAACGGGCAAAACAACCATCTAGCATCAAAATGGCAGGATCAAATTCACACATAACAATATTAACCATAAATCTAAATGGGTTAAATGCCCCAATCAAAAGACACAGACTGGAAAATTGGATAAAAAGTCAAGACCCATCAGTGTGCTGTATTCAGGAAACCCATCTCATGTGCAAGGACACAGATAGGCTCAAATTAAAGGGACAGAGGAAAATTTACCAAGCAAATGGAGAGAAAAAAAAAAAAGCAGGAGTTGCAATCCTAGTCTCTGATAAAATAGACTTTAAACCAACAAAGATCAAAAGAGACAAAGAAGGGCATTACATAATGGTAAAATGATCAATGCAACAAGAAAAGCTAATGATCCTAAATATATATACACCCAATACAGAAGCACCCAGATACATAAAGCAAGTTCTTACTGACCTACAAAGAGACTTAGATTCCCAGACAATAATAGTGGGAGACTTTAACACTCCACTGTCAGTATTAGATCAATGAGGCAGAAAATTAACAAGGATATCCAGAACTTGAAATCAGATCTGACCAAGTTCATCTACAGCTCTTCACCCCAGATCCACAGAATATACATTCTTCTTGGCACCACATCACACTTACTCTATAATTGACCACATCATTGGAAGTAAATCACTCCTCAGCAAATGCAAAAGAGCAGAAATCATAACAAACAGTCTCTCAGACCACAGTGCAATCAAATTAGAACTCAAGATTAAGAAACTAACTCAGAACTGCACAACTTCATGGAAACAGAACAACTGGCTCTTGAATGTTAATTGGATAAACAATGAAATGAAGGCAGAAATAAAGATGTTCTTTGAAACCAACAAGAATGAAGACATAATGTACCAGAATCTCTGGGAGACATTTAAAGCAGTGAATAGAGTGAAATTTACAGCAATAATGCCCACATGAGAAGCTAGGAAAGATCTAAAATCGACACCCTAGCATCAAAATTGAAAGAGCTAGAGGAGCAAGATAAAAAAAAAAAACTCAAAAGCTAGCAGAAGACAAGAAATAACTAAGATCATAGCAGAAATGAAGGAGATAGAGACACAAAAAACCCTGGAAGAAATCAATAAATCCGGGAGCTAATTTTTTGAAAAGATCAACGAAATAGACAGACCACTAGCCAGATTAATAAAAAAGAAAATAGAGAAGAATCAAATAGATGCAATAAAAAAGGATAAAGGGGATACCACCACCAATTCCGCAGAAATACAAACTACCATCAGAGACTACTACAAACAACTCTATGCACATAAACCAGTAAACTTGGAAGAAGTGGATAAATTCCTGGACACTTGCACCCTCCCAAGACTAAACCAGGAAGAAGCTGAAACCTTGAATAGATCAATAACAAGGGCTAAAGTTGAGGCAGCAATTAATAGCCTACCAATGAAAAAAAGTCCAGGGTCAGACGGGTTCACAGCCAAATTCTACCAGATGTACAAAGAGGAGCTGTTACCACTCCTTCTGAAACTATTCCAAACAATACAAAAAGAGGGAATCCTCCTCAAATCATTTTATGAGACCAACATCATCCTACACCAAACATCATCATCATACCAAAACCTGGCAGAAACTCAACAAAACATGAAAACTTCAGGCCAATATCCATGACGAACATAGATGCAAAAATCTTCAATACAATACTGGCAAACCAAATGCAACAACACATCAGAAAGCTTATCCATCACGATCAAGGAGGCTTCATCCTGGGGATGCAAGGCTGGCTCAACATAGGCAAGTCTATAAACCTAATCCACCACATAAACAGAACCAAAGAGAAAAACCACATGATTATCTCAATAGATGCAGAGAAAGCCTTTGACAAAATTCAACAGCCGTTTATGCTAAAAACTCTCGATAAACTAAGTATGATGGAACGTATCTCAAAATAATAAAAGCTATTTACGACAAACCTACAGCCGATATCATACCAAATGGGCAAAGGGAAGCATTCCCTTTGAAATCTGGCACTAGGCAAGGTTGCCCTCTCTCATCACTCCTATTCAATATTGTATTGGAAGTCCTAGCCAGAGCAATCAGTCAAGAAAATGAAATAAAGGGTATTCAATTAGGAAAGGAAGAAATCAAATTGTCTCTATTTGCAGACAACATAAGTGTATATTTAGAAGACCCCATCATCTCAGCCCAAAATCTCTTTAAACTGATAAACAACTTCAGCAAAGTCTCAGGATACAAAATCAATGTGCAGAAATCACAAGCATTCCTAGACACCAATAACAGACTAACAGAGAGTCAAGTCATGAGTGAACTCCCATTCACAATTGCTACAAAGAGAATAAAATACATAGGAATACAATTAGTAAAGGATGTAAAGGACATCTTCAAGGAGAACTATAAACCACTGTTTAAGGAAATAAGAGAGGACACAAACAGATGGAAAAACATTCCATGTTCATTGTTAGGAAGAATCAATATCATGAAAAAGGCCATACTGCCCAAGGTAATTTATAGGTTCAACGCTATCCCCATCAAGCTACAAATGACCTTCTTCACAGAACTGGAAAAAACCACCTTAAACTTTATAGGGAACCAAAAGAGAGCCTGCATAGCCAAGACAATCCTAAGCAAAAAGAACAAAGCGGGAGGCATCATGCTATCTGACTTCAAACTATAATACAAGGCTACAGTAATCGAAACAGTATGGTACTGGTACCAAAACAGAGATATAGACAAATGGAATAGAACAGAGGCCTCGGAGGCAACACCACATATCTACACCATCTGATCTTTGACAAACTTGGCAAAAACAAGCATCAGGGAAAGGATCCCTGTTTAATAAACGACACTGGGGAAACTGGCTAGCAGTGTGCAGAAAACAGAAACTGAACCCCTTCCTGACACCTTACAAAAAAAATTAACTCCAGATGGATTAAAGTCTTAAATGTAAGACCTAACACCATAAAAATCCTAGAAAAAACCTTAGGTAAAACCATTCAGGACATAGGCATGGGCAAGGACTTCATGACTAAAACAACAACAGCTTTGCAACAGAAGACAAAATAGACAAATGGAATCTAATTAAACTCCAGTGCTTCTGTATGGCAAAAGAAAAACATTAGAGTGAACCAGCAACCAACAGAATGGGAAAAAAATTTTGCAAGCTACCCATCTGACAAAGGGCTAATATCCAAAATCTACAAACAACTAAAACAGATTTCCAAGAAAAAAAAACAAGCAAACCCATTCAAAAGTGGGTGAAGGATATGAACAGACACTTTTCAAAAGAAGACATATATAAAAAAATGCTCATCAACATTGGTCATTAGAGAAATACAAATCAAAACCACATTGAGATACCATCTCATGCCAGTTAGAATGACAATCAGCAAAAAATCTGGAGACAACAGATGCTGGAGAGGATGTGGAGAAATAGAAACACCTTTACACTGTTGGTGGGAGTGTAAATTAGTTCAACCACTGTGGAAGACAGTGTGGCGATTCCTTAAGGATCTAGAAATAGAAATTCCAATCAATCCCATTACTGGGTATATACCCAAAGGATTATAAATTGTTCTATTATAAAACACATGCACACATATGTTCACTGTGGCACTGTTTACAATAGCAAAGACCTGGAACCAACCCAAACACCCATCAATGACAGACTGGACAAAGAAAATGTGGCACATATACACCATGGAATGCTATGCAGCCATAAAAAATGATGAGTTCGTGTCCTTTGTAGGGACATGGATGAATCTGGAAACCATCATTCTCAGGATACTGACACAAGAACAGAAGATCAAACACCGCATGTTCTCACTCATAGGTAGGTGTTGAACAATGAGAACACATGGACTCAGGGAGGGGAGCATCACACACTGGGGTCTGTTGGGGGGAACTAGGAGAGGGACAGTGGGGGGTGGGGATGTTGGGTAGGGATAACATGGGAGGAAATGCCAGATATAGGTGTTGGGGGGGTGGAGGCAGCAAACCACTATGCCATTTAAGTACCTATACAACAGCCCTGCATGATCTCCACATGTACCCCAGAATCTAAAGTAAAATAAAATAAAATAAATAAATAAATAAAGGAAACTACATCTAAAGAACTGAAGAAAAATATAAGAATTGTGCCTCATGAAATAGAGAAGATTAATAAAGAGATATAAATACGTTTTTCTTTAAAAACCACATAGAAATTCTAGAGTTGAAAAGTATAGTAACTGAAATAGAAACTTCACTAGAGGCAGCCAATGGCACATTTGAGCTGGCAGCAGAAAGAATCAACAAGCTTGAAGACAGGTCCTTGTAGTTTTTTTCAATCTGAGAAAACAAAAATAAAAAGAATGAGGAAAAATAAACAAAACCTTGGAGACCTGTGGGCCTAGCAGCAAATACATAATGGGACTCCCTGAAAGAGAAGAGAAAAAAAGGGGGGGCAGAAAGAACACTTAAAAAACAATGACCCAAGCATCCACACGTGATGAAAAACCTTAATCTATACATCTAAGAAGCTTAATAAATTCCAAGTGGAATAAATGGAAAGAGATCCACACCTAGACACCTCATAGTAAAAGAAATGACAAGGGAATTAAAATGGTACACTAGAAAATATCTTTTCAACACCAAAAAGGCAAAAATAGAGAAACAAAAAAGACATAAGACACAGAAAAAGTGCTGAGATAATTCAATGGAAAAAGAACAGTCATTTCAACGAATACTGCTGAGACAATTGAATAGCCATGTGCAAAAAATGAAGCTGTACTCCTGTCTCATACCATATACAAAAACTAAAAAGAGTAACCTAAATGCAAAAGCTAAAAACATTTAGAAACAAATAGGTGTCAATCTTCATGAGTTTGAGTTTGGCAATGGTTTCTCAGATATGACACCAGAAGTATAAGCAACCAAAAAAATAATAGACAAATCGAACTTCATCAAAATAAAACACTTATGCAACTTAAAGCATACTGTCAAGAAAGTAAAAAGGCGAACCACATAATGGGAGAAAATATTAGCAAATCATACATTTGATAAAGGACTAGTATCTAGAACATGTAAAGAATACTTATAACTCAACAATAGAATGACAAATAATCCAATTTTAAAATTGGCAAAGGATTTGAATAGCTATTCCTCCAAAGAAGATACACAAATGGCCAATACACACATAAAGAGATGTTCCACATCATAAGCCATTTGGAAACCTCATCTACTAAGATGGCCATGTCAAAAAGATGGCCAATAGCAAGTGTTGACAGGTATATAAAACAAGTGGAAGCTTTATACATTGCTGGTGGGAATGCAAAATGGTGCAGGCACTTTAGAGAGCAGTTTGGAAGTTCTTCCAAAAGTTGAAGATAGAATCACCATATGATCTGTCTACTCACAGATACATATCTATGAGAAATGAAAATCTATGTACATGCACAACTTTGTATGTAGATGTTCATAGCAACATTATTCATAATAGCCAAAGAACTCAACTGTCCATCAGTTGATGAATAAATAAATTGTGATATATCCATGCAATGGAATGCTATTCAATCATAAAAGGATAAAGTGCTAATATATTCTTCAATATGCATGATCCTTGAAAACATACTAAATGAAATAAGCCAGACATAAAAGGCCACATATTGTATGATTCCATTTGTATAAAATATTCAGAATGGGAAAATTGGTGGAGACAAAAATTAGATTAGTGGTTGCCAGGGTCTGGGGGAAAGGGGAGATGGATGTGAGGTTTGAGGTTTTGTGATAAAGTTATTTTGGAATTAGATACTGGTAATGGTTGTACAGCATTGCGAATATACCCAAAATCACAGAATTGTACACTGTAACAGGTGAAAACATTATATACAATATGATGCCACTTTGATAGAAAATGCATTTATGTATTACATATATTTAGAAAAAGATCTGGAAGGATATAAACTATTAACAGTGGTAATTTTTAGGTGATACGAATATAATGTTTCTATCATTTTTGTGTTCTGATTTTCTAACATGGAAATACACTGCCTTTGTTTAAAAAAATAAAAGGTTGTTTCTAATTCAAACAAAACAAGACATGAATAACTGTAAAGCTAATTTCTATATAGCTAAAAAAATTAGAACATCAGCCTCTGGAAGAGTTTCCTAGTTAGAACCTCCTTTTACCTACCCACCCTTAAGGGTGGCCACTGTTCAATTGTTATAATGATCACTCTTTGCTTTTTTTCTTTCCGATGCATTCTTACATTGATTGTATTTATCCCCAAACATATACAGGCTAACCTAGTTTTGAACTTTTTTGAACTTCATATTAGTGGAATTGTGCCATAGGTAGTTTTTGGATCTTGCATCTTTAGCTCGACATACAGATGAGTCTACCTTATGTTGTTGCATGTGAGGATAGTTCTTTAAGTTTTGATTTGGGCTAGCAACCCATTGAATAAATATACCACAATCTATCTACCCATGGTACATTGAAGGACACTTGGGGTGATTGCAAGGAGTGCTGCTGTGAAGATTACGGAACATTGTCCTAGTACCCATGGGCACAAGTCTCTCTAGGGCATATGGATAGTGAAATTCCATTCATAGGAATGCATATCCTCAAATGCAATGGAAAATGCCACTCTTTTCCAAAGTGGTTGAAACAATTCATACTCCCACAGTGGTATATGAGTTCCTATTGGGCCACACTGTCAGCAACATTCTGCATTGTTATGCTTTTTAATTTATCAGTCTGGTGGGTGTGTGATGGTATCTCACAATGGTTTGATTTGCATCTCTCTGGTCACTGATGAGGTGGAGCACATTTTCATTCTTCTATTGGTCATTTGGAATTCTGCTTTTATGAAGTGCTGCTTACGTCTCTTGCCTATTTTTTTCTACTGTATTATTACTTTGTGGGAATTCTTTTTTCTTCTTTTTTTGAGACAAAGTCTCACTCTGTTGTCACCCAGGCTGGAGTGCAGTGGTGTGATCTTGGCTTACAGCATCCTCTGCCGCCTAGGTTCAAGCAATTCTCCTGCCTCAGCCTCCTGAGTAGCTAGGGATACGGGTGCCTGCCACCATGCCTGGCTAGTTTTTGTATTTTTAGCAGAGACAGGCTTTCACTGTGTTGGTCAGGCTGATCTCGAACTTCTGACCTCAAGTGATCTGCCTACACTGGTCTCCCAAAGTGTTGTAATTATGTGCATGAGCCACTGTGCCTGGCCAGAAATTCTTTATATATTCTGTAACATGAGTACTTAGAAGACAGGCGTGTGGCAAATACCATCTCTTCCTTTGTGGCTTGTCTTTCCCTCCACAATGATAGCCTTTGATGAGCTAGAGGGGGCTACATTTATTGTAGACCACGGCAACTATATTTTCCTTAATGGTTATTATTTCTGTGTCTCATGAAATTCCTTTCTACTTTGTGATTATGAAGATAAATTCCTACAATATCTTATGAAAGCTTTATAGTTTGACTTTTGTTTTCAGCTTTTGTTTTGACCTGCCTGAAATGGAGTTTTGTGTGTGGTGTGAGGTAGGGGTCTGCTCAGTTACTAGAGCTGTGTAACAAATTAGTCCAAAACTTTGCTGTATAAAACAATCATATATTCTACTCTCAGATTTTGTGAGTGAGGAATTCAGAAGGGGTCCATAAATTAAGTTTTTGTTTGCTTGCTGTTTGAAGTCTTGCAATGACTGGGTTCTGAGAAGCTTTTGAAGGCTGAGAGCCAGAATCATCTCATCCACTCACATATCTACCATTTGATGCTGTCAGTCAGCTGGGGAGCTGTTTCTCTGCACATGGGGTAGCAGTTTCTCTATATGGTCTGGTTTTGACTTCCTCTCAGTGCAGTGGCTGGGTTTCAGGGACAAATATCAAGAGAGTGGGGGGAGAGAGGGAGAGAGAGAGAGAGAGAGAGAGCCAGATGGAAGCTTTATTGCCCTTTTTGACTTAGCCTCAGCAGTCACTTCTGTGCATGCTGTTGGTCATGGTATTTGTAAAGGTCTGCCCTGGTGCAAGGGGAGAGAACACAGACCCAGGTCTCAATGGAGAAGTGTCAATGTCACCTTGGAAGGACAGCCTGTGGAATGGGAGCTATACAAGTGTGGTTATGTTTGAAAAATATAATCCATCATGGCATCCAATTTGATTTTTCCATGTGGATATCCAATGTACCCAGGACCAGTTATGGAAATGTTAATCCTTTTCTCACTGATCTGAAATGCCACTGCTTGCACATATCAAGGTCCTGGATATGGGAGCTTCTATTTCAAGATGTTGTTTTCTGTTCCACTGTTCTGTGAGTCCCTCCTTAGGCCAGTGTCACACTTTCTCAGGTATCATGGAATTATAATAAGTATAGATGTCTCATAGATCAAGTATCCATTGTGTGATTATTTTTCAAAAATGTCTTAATTCTTCTTGGTCCTTCATGTTTTCATATATATTTTTGTGTCATTCGGTGTCAAATTCCATCCTACCCCTTGCCTCTCCTCACCCCCCTCCAAGAAACCTGTAGACATTTGTTTTTTGGGGGGTTTTTAAAGTTTTTTTTTTTAACTTTTATTTTAAGTACAGGAGTACATGTGCAGGTGTGTTACATAGGTAAGCTTATGTCATATGGTTTGTTGTACAGATTATTTCATTACCCAGGTATTAAGCTTAGTACTCATTAGTTGTTTTTCCTGATCCTTTCCCTCCTTCCACCTTCCACCCTCCGATGGAACCCAGTGTGTGTTGTTCCCCTCTGTGTCCATGTGTTCCCATCATTTAGCCCCCACTTATAAGTGAGAACATGGGATATTTGGTTTTCTGTTCCTGTGTTAGTTTGCTAAGGATATGGTCTCCAGCTATATCCATGTTGCTACAAAGGACATGATCTCGTTATTTTTTATGGCTACATAGTTCAATGGTGTATATGTATCATATTTTTTTTATCCAGTCTATCATCGATTGGCATTTAGGTTGATTCCGTGTCTTTGCTATTGTGAATAGTATTGCAATGAACATACACATGCATGTGTCTTTATAAAAGAATGATTTATATTCCTCTGGGTATATACCTAGTAATGGGATTGCTGGGTTGAATGGTATCTCTGTCTTCAGGTCTTTGAGGAATTGCCATGCTGTCTGCCACAGTGGTTGAGCTAATTTATACTCCCACCAACAGTGTATAAGCATGAAAAACTATGGATATTTTGACTGGGATTGCATGAAATCTATATCCCTATTTGGGAAGAATGTATATTTTTATATATTAGCTATTTCTCATCCATAAACTTAATGTATTCTTCCATTTGGAAGGCTGAGAGGAAGAATCACTTGAACCCGGGAGGTGGAGGTTGCAGTGAGCTGAGATCACACCATTAGACTCCAGTCTGAGGGACAGAGCGAGACTCTGTCTCAAATAAACAAATGAATAAACAGACAAACAAACAAATAAATAATGCCTTCATAAAAAATTATCTTTTTCCGTTATAGAAATCTTGTACATTTCCTTCAAGCAGGGACTTTTTTTTTTTTTTTTTTTTTTTAATGATCTGTTTTCCTGGGTTTTTTTCCCCTAGTTGTTTCTGGAATGTAAAATGTGATTGATCTTTGTATATTGATTTTGTGTTCAGTAACTGTGTTATATTCTTATTAATTCTAATAAATTCAACTTAGATTCTTTATGTACTGTTAGGGACACAATCATAATATCTGTGAATAGTGGGGGAGCTGGAAGCAGCTCATAAAAGTGGGACACCCGTGTGGGTGGGTTTGACTCTCTCTAGTCGGTTCTATATCAGAAGCAGGGACGAAAATTAGGGAAGATGTCAGCTGTTCATTGAATCCTGGCCATCTGGGGTCAGTTGTCACAAAGGTTCTTGTTCCTGGACAGGTTGCTGGAGATGGTGGCCTGCCTTCCTCCATATCTGGCTTATTGACAGCAAGCTGGTCTTGGGGCTGGTCCCTGTAGGTCAGAGCCTTGTTTTTATACACTGCCTGACCATTGTCCATTTGTGTACTCGGCTTGTCACTCCGCAGCAGGTAACTAAAGGAAGCGTGGAGATCACTCATCTTCCAACCTGACTTCTCTGTTCTCAGCTGTAAGACTAAGTCAGTACCCCCCATCTAACTCTGTCATAAGCAGGGTCAATATTAAATGATCCTGTTCAGTGTTTTCACCTGGTTTCCAATAAAGGGTCTGAGTGATTTGAAGAGTAATTTTTTTTTGTTTAGAAATAAATTATTGTTAAAATTATATATATCAAAGTTTGAGAAAAAATAAGCATTCAAGGTCTCTGATTTGATTGAAGAAAGCTTCAACATGGTACCTCTGTGTCATGACACAAACAGTCATTTTTGTCATTGGTGGGAGCTGCTTTTCCTACAGAAGTACAGGAGTCCCGAGTGACACTGGCAGAATCTAGGGAAAGGAGCTCATGCTCAACCATCATTTCTTAAAATACATATTTTGATTTGTACCATAGAGCTTTCATCTTCTCCTCCTTTGTAAACATCACACAGCTTTTGAGTCCGTTTGTGTTGGCTTTCATTGAACTGCCCTGGGTTTTATCAGCCCAGAGATATTCCCTCCAGGACTCCTCCGGGTGCCACCTCTAGAGCAGTAATCAGGGCAAAGCTTAATTAGAGAGAAAAACTTCCAGAAAGGGCAACTCCATCCCTTTTTATGGTAAAATAAACACATTTCCAAAAGGGGCCTTTCCTTTCATTAAATTCTCTGCAATGTGGCAGCTGCTTGGGAGGTATTTTTGCATATTTGAGTTTAAGTAGATGTATGTACATAGAGGTGACGTCACATTTGGAATGATGAGTGTTTATAAGACCAAGTTTATGAGTTTACTAACTTGCAAGCCAGCTATCTTCATACCAGAAAGGGAAAGGCAGCTTCCAAGACTGGGCCTTCCCACAACCAGTCATCTCGTAAAAACAGGCGAGGTGGGCCTCGGGAGAGACACAAATCTGGGACGCGACACAGAACTGAACAGGAATGTGGGGATGGGGGCTGCCGGCCCCTGGCGCTCAGGGTGAGGCCCACCGTGGAGCTGGGGCCCAGGGAGCTTGCGGATTTACCCCAGAGGTTATCCAGGATAGACGTGTTCAGTCTGGGCCCGCAATCAAAGCCCACACGGCCCCTCAGGGAGGGTCTTTCCCCTCCTGCTGGGAGGCAGGGTCCCCAGCGCCCCCTGACCTCGGCCTTGCAGTCGCGCAAACCTCAGGGCAGATCGACTCAGACTCCGCGCGCCGGTGCTGCAGTGTCAAGAAGACCCTTTTAGGGGAGTCAATATGGGTCTTCTAATTTAACCCCTCCTCTGCGACAGGTACCCAAAGCCAGAACCCCTCCCTGCGGAGCTCCTGCAGCGGCGCCCACGTGGCCTTCGAGAGGATTCCCCAAGGTCACCAGTGTCACAGCCGGAGACAGCTCCCTCCCACCCAAGAACGCTCAAAGACAAAACCTGCGCCAGGAGGGTCCCTCCGCCCGCCCGTGGTGCCGCAGTGCGCAGGCTACACCCTGGCTGGCAGAGCCCGGGGCTTCCAGCGGCGCTGCCTGCGGAGGGAAGGGGTCCAGCCCGTCGGGGCCTCTGGGACCCCTCTCCTGGGATGCTCAGGGCCGCGCACCGTCACACCCTGGCACACTGGCGCCCACGCTCCCCTCTCCATCTTTCGTCCAGCTCCCGACCCGCCCCCTCCCAGTAGAACAGGGACACTAGCGATGTCCTTGCTGCCCTCTCCTCCCTCCAAGGCAAGTCCCCTCCCTGCGGTCCGCCCCGCTGCCTCTCCCGCCCCCCATACCCCCATCCTCGCGCGGCCTGTATCTCCTCTCTGCACCCTCGCGTCCTCTCAGATCCGCAGCAAGGAGGGGACGTGTGGGGAGGGGCCGGCCAAAACCCAGGCTAGGCCACAGAACGGTGGGACCCCTGCCGGGGTGGTGGGAGACGCGTGCAGGGCCCCAGCCCTGGGGTACGCGCCTCAGCCTCTGCGCGGGGCCTCCCTGCTCCTCCCGCGGTCTAAGCCCCTGGCCGCACCTGCCCTGCGCATCCAACAGCCCCAAGGTGAAAATGCAGGAACCAGGACTCTCTCCGGTGACCCGGGACCCGCTTGGTGACCCAGGACATGCTCAAGTTAACTTCTTCCTGGCACACACACACACACACACACACACACACACACCCCTAAATTCAAAACTATCCCAGGCCGTTTGGGGAGCAAGGCTTGCTCTCCCCCGGGGCTGTGTCCTCGCACGAGGGCTCCAAGCTCAGGGCAGGTGGGGTCAGGCAGGGACTGAGGCCAGGCAGGGCGGGGGGTCCAGGCAGGTCCCCGGGGCAGGCGCATGGGGCGACCGCAGAGCACCAGGACAGACTGCTTGGGTCAGTGTTCCCTGGAGACACCTCCAGGAAACCTTCCTGGACGCCTGTGCGGCCGCACAGCCACATTTGTCCTCTCAGGTGGAAACAGGACCAATCTGGCACTTCCCAGTCCACCCCTGCGCACCCTCAGCCCCTGCACCCATGCTGGTGGGCGCCGCCCTGGGAAACCCCGTCTCCTTCCCAGGCAGCATCACCTGCCATCTGCTCGGGCACCTGCTGCCGCTCTGCAAGCACACGTGGGGACGCTCACTTGTGGCCACAGGAGAAGGATCTGGAGGACCAGGAAGAGGGAGCAGGGCCATTTTCTCATCAGAGGTCTGCGCCTCCTGCATGACATCCCGGTAGCGACAGCCCTGGATTTTAGAGCCAGTAACGCCTTGGGTCACTGTGAAAGGCTCTGTCCCGTTCCTGAGGAGACCCTCGCTCTTCTGCCTGGTTCAGGCATCCAGATCCGAGGGCAGGCAGGGACCAGAGCATCTGACTCCCCGGACGCCTCAATCCCGAGAAAGGAGCATAAATGTGGCCTAACAAGAATGCCCTTCTCACCCCCAGCGCCCTCCCCTCTGCAAGCATCCCCCGCGAGGGGACAGGCAGGGCACGCTGCTGAAACATAATCTGAGAACACAAAAAACAATACGAGGCTTATTTCTTAGCATGTTGAGTGGAGAGACGGTCAAAACAAAACAAAAAACAGATCTAAATGGGTTTCGCCACTGGAGGAGGAAGGGGATTTGTAAGTGCCCAAGGAGAATCTAATTAGAGACTTCAACTAGAGTTCTGCAAATGAATTATTTACAGTTCTTCAGAGGAAAATGATTATAATAATAACCTTTACAATGCTGAAATTAAGCTTATTATGCTCTTTTCCTCTGCCCCAGAAATTCTCCGAGGTCTGTCATCAGGCAAGATTCGGGGAGCAAGCCCTGCATCCCGCTCCCACCTCCCGCTCCGGGCAGCGCCTGGGGCCAGCCTCGGCCCGGCTCAGCCCAGAGTCCAGGATGTGGCGAGCCGAGCGTTTGAAAGGGAAAGCCAGCAAACGTGTCTTTCTGTCCTTTGTTTCTCTCTCGTGACTTGAGGATGCTCTCAGTCAGGCTTGAGGAGTTGTAGAGGCTCCAAGGAGAAATCCCAGCATCTGCTTCTAGGGCGGGCAGGCCCCAGAACTGCTGAATTTAAAATAAACTGTGTGAACTGAATAAGAAGAGGGTAGAAGTGCTATAAAAATGCAACTCCAAGCAGGAGATTCCTTATGGCCTCCTCAGCACGTGTGGCTCATATTGGAAATTGTGGGTCAGTCTGTTTAGAAATCAGCATATCCCAGGGGCTAAGCAGCTGATGCTGGTACTCAGAGATCCCCCAACAGGGGTGCAAAAGAGTAAATGCTACATCTCATCACCCCTCTTCAGGCCCTGCATGGCTGTCCTTCGTTTTCATTAACTTTCTCCTCGATGTGGTCCAGGCCTCCGCCCAGCCGTCTCCTGCCTCAGCTCCCCAGGGCACAGCTGCAGCCCGGGCTGACTTTGCAGGTTGTCAGGCACTGCCGTGGCCATGTCTGGTCACTGCACCCAAGCCCCCATCCCAACTCCACACCACAGCTGTAGTGCGTGAATGGTGGCCCCCACAAAAGATACGCCCACATCCCAGCATCTGTGAATGTTTCCTTATTTGGAGCAAGGACCTTTACGATGTGATTAAATGAAGGATGTCCAGATGAGATGATCCCGGGTGATCTGGGTAGATCCTAAGCAACCAATGACAGATGTCCTCCTGAGAGACAAGGAGAAGACACAGGAAGAGGAAAGGGCCATGCCGGTGTGGAGACGGAGGCAGAGATCGAGGAGAGGTTGGAGCCACCAGAGTGTGGAAGAGACGAGAGTATTCTCCACGAGACCCTTTGGGGAAGCACAGCCCTTACACACCTTCGTCTGAGACCTCTGGTGCCCAGAGCTGAAGACAGTTCCTGTTGCTGAAAGCACCCAGGTCATGGTCCTTTGTGGCAGCCCCGGTCCCATCAGCCTTCCCCAGTGATCCGTCTCCATCTGTCTCTGCCACCGCCCTCCCTCCCTGAGAACACAGTGGTGGGCAGTCATGCCGTCCCACCTGCTCACTCACACAAGCCTCATCCTTGGACCATCTGTAAACTGGCACCTGCTTGAGCAGGGCCCTGGCTGCAAGTGCTGGAATCCGACTGCACTCAGTGTCAGCCAGAGCAGCCTGATAGGCTCAGGAGCCACAGCAGGAGACGCGGGGCCCTCTTGCCAGTTGCAGCCAAAAAACGCAGGAGGGCCTGTGATGAGCTCTAGCTAGGTCGGGTGTGCAACCACGTCTCATCCCTGGGGCAGTCCCTGGGACAATACGAATGGCTCAGTCTTGGACCAGGTGGTGCAGGCAGCTCTGGGCTCCCAAGCAGGGGGGAGCAGCAAATACATGGAGGTAGGCTGTGCTAGTGAGGACTCTCCAGAGTGACAGAACCAATAGAATGTATGTCAGGGAGCTCAACAGGGAGGACTGACTCACAGGATTACAAGGCAAAGCCCCACAGTGCGCTCTCTGCAGACT
Organism: Plecturocebus donacophilus; assembly: GCA_004027715.1. Taxonomy (NCBI): domain Eukaryota; kingdom Metazoa; phylum Chordata; class Mammalia; order Primates; family Pitheciidae; genus Plecturocebus; species Plecturocebus donacophilus. The sequence continues at coordinate 9,287 of PVKP010023396.1, read as the reverse complement.
TGGAAAAGAGGGAAGCCAGTGGTGTGGCTCAGTCTAAGTCCAAAAGTCTCAAAGCCAGGGAAGCTGATGGTACAGCCCTCAGCCTGCAGTCAAAGGCCTGAGAGCCCCCGGGAGGCTACTTGTGCAAGTCCCAGAGTCCAAAGGTTGGAGAACCTGGAGTCTGATGTCCAAAGGCAGGAGGAGAAGACGCAGGCAGCAGGCATGAGAAGAGAATGCAGAGACTCAGTAAGTGCGTGTCCCCCTTCTTCCACCTGCTTTGTACCAGCTGCACCAGAAGCCAACTGGATCGTGCTCGCCCAGTTGAGGGTGGGTCTTCCCCTCCCCTCCCTGTTCACTGACTAGAATGTCAGTCCCAGCTGGCAACACCCTCACAGATACACCTGGGAACAATGCTTCCCTCACATGTAGGCATCCCTCAATCCAGTCAAGTTGACACTGACTGTTAACCATCATGTGCATGAAAAAAATCCAAACCCTATAAAATATTTGAAGAGATTTATTTCAAGCCAAATGTGAGGACCATGACCCATCACGCCAGGAGATCCTGAGACCATGCGTCCAAGGTGGTTGGTTTGCAACGTGGTTGTGTATGTTTTAAGGAGACTTAAGACATCATCCATGTATGTGAGGTGTGCATTGGTTCAGTCCAGAAAGAAAGAACAATGTGCAGTGAACTGGGGCTTACAGATCATGAGTGGATTCAAAGATTTTCTGGTTGGTGATTGGTTAAAAAGGTTAAGTTATCATCCAGAGAGCTGGAGTCGACAGAAAGGAATGTCTGGGTTAAGATAAGGGGTCGTGGAAACCAAGGTTTTTATTATTTAGATGAAGTCTCTCAGGTGGCTACCCTTAGAGGCAATAGAGACCTTTAGAAGGTTTTAGATTCTCAGTTAATGTCTTTAGGAGCAGAAAACAAAGACCTGAAAAAGAAGAGACTTCTTCCATCACAAGAGACAGCTTTGCGGGGCCATTTCAAAATATGTAAAATAAATACATTGTGGGATAAAATACTTTGATATTTCTTCAGAACCTGCTGTCATGTGATGCTATGCTAAAGCCAGGTTGGAATTTGATATCTTTTTTTTTTTTTTGATATCTGCCTTTTTTTTTTTTTTTGAGACAGAGTCTCATTCTGTTGCCGAGGCTAGAGTGCAGTGGCGCGATCTCAGCTCACTGCAACCCCTGCCTCCCGGGCTCTAGCGGTTCTCCCGCCTCAGCCTCCCGAGTAGCTGGGACTACAGGTGCATGCCACCACACCTGGCGAATTTTTTGTATTTTTAGTAGAGATGGGGTTTCACCACGTTGGCCAGATGGGTCTTGAATTCCTGACCTCAGGTGCTCCACCTGCCTAGGCCTCCCAAAGTGCTGGGATTACAGGCATGAGCTACCACACCTAGCAAGAGTCTGCTTTGTCAGTCTTAAGATTTGTGTTTTAAGGCTAATGCTGGTCAGCTGTGCCTGAACTCGCAAGGACAAAGGCATCGTGCATCATGTCTGACCCCTTCTTGGCCATTGTGGCCTGAATTGATTTTTAGGTTTCTTTAGAATCCCCTTAACTGAGGGGGTCCGTTCAGCCAGCTGCAGAGCTTAGGGTTTTATTCGTGGTTCACGTGGAGAACCTGCAAGTCAGCGGCTCCCTGGTGTGTCCACCTCCAGACGCCGGCCTCGGTCCAGTCCTCCTCCCTCTTCCCGGCTCTTTTCCTGTCTCACCCTGTGGAGTTGCCACCACACAGCAAACTCCTCGAAGCCCCCAGCTACCAGCCCTCCACCGACCTCACACCCTTGCTCTTCCCCAGCTCCATTCACCTGGGTGGGACCCAGGGTTAACCTTGCTTGGATCAAACTAAACCACTTCTCTCTCTCCTCCTCCACACTTGGCCCTTCCTCTTCAGCCACAGTGTCGGACACTCTGACTTTTGGGGGTTAGTTTCTCCGCCCCCCCCCATTCCATCTCTCTTCCTTGGATGGTCTCCACTGCCTGAGAGGGAAGGACACACACACCTCCTCCTCCTCCATTGTTTCCTCAACCTGCTCTTGCTAGACTTCAAACTCTTTCCATTTCTCTTTGCAACCATGTTCCCTTGTGGGGCTGGTTAGAGAAACCTGGTGGGGAGTTTAGGTTCCCTGCCCCGAAGCCATGAGAGGCAACCGGGAGGTGATCAACGTGAAGGATGGAAGACCCTGTAGCAATTTGGACAGAGACTGTAAGGCGATGCCCAGAGAGACCGTGTTCCCTACGAAATGGTATTTATTTATAGGATGGCCAAGGCAGCGTAAAGCTTATAAACCCACGTGGAGAGGGATTGGTAGGAAACAGGAAAACACTGAAGGAAGGGCTTTCCATTGGTAATGCCTGTTCTTGTTACAGTGCTCTTTGCATGAAAGGAAATACAAGGTTTAGCTCATTTGCCGCCTGGCTGTCATTCTGTGGCTGGGGGCGTTGTTCTCCCACATATCAGCACTGAGCAGCTTGGCATTGGTGGGTTGTTTTGTTTTGTTTTTTTGTAAATACTAACCTCAGGCTTGTCAGAGGATAACCGAGAAAACTGGTACTAATGCCAAAAACTGTAATGGCAGGAAGAGTGTGGAGTCCACAGCTCCAACTGGCCCCAGGTCTGCAGGGAAGCAGGACGGGATGCCTCCGTCACTGTGAAGGCCTCTGCACGGAGATAAGTCCCCAGCAGCCGCCACTTTCAGCATCAAACCTTTGAAGCATTTTCCTAGAAGTCTTTTTCTTAAATGGATTACCCACTTCTCCCACCTCTTAAGAGAACCACACTGAACAGTGTTGTTTTCTTTATAAACTCAAGGTCATCAACGTGAACATAGTGCTCTCTTGAGCTGAGATGGGCCGCAGTGAGGATCCCAGCACTCGATGGGTGGGGGTTGCAGGACACGTCAGAGACTACGCCTCGAAACCAGAGCTTTGTAAATTCTCTTCTGAAAGAGCGCAGCTGAGTGCTGATGTTCATTGAAGCTGTGTGTTAGGCACACAGAGGTTTCTGGCAATCCCTGCTTTTATGTAAGTAGAGGATGGAAATTATATGTGGAAATTTCCCCTGTAGAATCTTGAAAATTGTTTCTCTGGTTTCGTACAGTTTTTCCTGCCTTCTAAAAAAAATCCTGGTATTGGGCTGGACAGATGACATTCCCTGCTGTTTCCAGCATGTCCACCTCTAACCTGCTGCTTCTCATCAACTAGGATCCCACAGTCTAGAAGCTCCTAAGCTCCCAAGGTCCCAGCTCTGCCTGAAGGAAGGGTGGGACGCTTCTCACCACAGATGGTTGGCGATGTCTGCTCCCACGGCGTTTCCTAGTTCCAGATGGGTGAAGTGTTCTTAAATTCCCTTCTTCACCCTGGGAGGGAGGGGAAGAGGAGAGAGTAAAGTCAGCAGGGACCTAAATGTCCTAGGAAAAAAAAATGCATGTGGCTATGGGTCGAGAAAGGCTTTTAGTTATGACTGAAAACCCAAATGCAATTAAACAAGAGTTACAAAGACAAATGGCAACTGGAGGGAGAATATGTACAACATACATCAAAGATAATGGACCAATATCCCTGATATATAAAGAACATGTAGAAACACACAGGGGAAAAGATACACAAATCTAGTGGGAAAATGGGCAAAGACATAAATAGATCATTCAAGATAGAATAAATGGCTCTAAGTCATATTAAAATGTGATCACCTTATACAGAAGAAGCAGGATTTAAAAAAAAAAAGAAAAAAGAAATGTTCACCTTCACTCACAATTGAATACATAATCATTAAAAGGAGAGTAGTTACCATTTCTCATCCAGTGGATTGGCAGAAAAAGAGAGTCAAAAGCTTGGTAATACATCTCCTGGTGAGGCTGTGGGATAATATATTCATACGCTGTTACTGGGGATGCAAAATGCAGTATCCTTCCAAAGGAGAGTTTGGCAGCATCTCACAGCACTGTATACCCACTTACCCTTTGACCCAGCAATTTTTTCCCTAGGAATTTACTCCAGAGATATGCCCCACTATGCAAAAATACCTGCATATAAAGTTATCTGACGCCATGGCTCATGCCTGCAGTCTCAACACTTTGGGACGCTGAAGCGGGTGGATCACTTGAGGTCAGGAGTTGGAGACCCGACTCTACTAAAAAAATACAAAAATTAGCCTGGCATGGTGATGGGTGCCTGTCATCCCAGCTACTCAAGAGGCTGAGGCAGGAGAATTGCTTGAACCCAGGAGGTGGAAGTTGCAGTGAGCAGAGATCACACTGCTGCACTCCAGCCTGGGTGGCAGAGTGAGACTCCGTCTCAAATAAATAAATAAATAAAATTATCCAATATAGCAGGGATTTTTTTTATAATTAAAAAATATTGAATGCCCACACACAGGAAATGTGCTGAATTAATGGTGGCACAGAGTAGGGTGCCACACAGCTGTGGAGAGAGAAAGATTGTTGTTAACTCACATGGCATGTCAAGACACCATATTAAGTAATACAAGCAAAGTGCACAGAAGTACATAAGCAATGTTAACTATTGTTTAAGGAAAGAAAGGATATAAGTACATATACTTATTCCTACAAAAAGAAAACAAAATAAACCAGAAATGAAATAGGTTTCCTCTTCAAGGGTAGGAAGGGCATGGGCAGGATAGGAAAAGATTGGGACTTCTCTGAGTATATCCTAGCTCTTCTGTATAGTTTTTGACTCTTGGAACCAAGTTAATGTTTTACATATTCAAAAAAATTAAGTCAACAAGTGTAGAAAGTAAAAACTTCCTCCTCTAAGTTTCCCTTCTTGTTAAAGAATAAATAATAAATGTTAGAAATAATAGTTTTCTTTTAAAGACTAACTTTCTTCAAAGCCTTCTTGCTTTTTGCTTGTAATTCTTTGTTAAGCCCTACCCTATGTAGCTGTTAGATTAAAAAGGAGTAAGTGCATTCTATGTCCTCGTACTTTTACCAAGATGTTTGCGCTGGACATGCTCACAGGTATGTCCCAGCTCACAGCCTCTGCCCCTTCCTTATTTAAGAATGTTATTACTTTTCTAAGTCCTTTCACAAGCAACGTCCTCTTTTCCTTTGTTCTCTACTGCCTTTACCTATTTTGGAAAGTTTTAAGTTGTTAGCTCATCGGGTTTAGCCTAGACTGTGAGGTGCAGCTCAGCCCACCTGAGGTAGGACACAGCAGTAAGGACCCGATGATTATGGAATAAATATTCCTGCCTTTCCTTTGTTCAGTGTGCTCCCATGGCAGGATTGCTGATGGGTAGCACCCTTGCTGCAGAATGTAAAATTGCCTTGCTGAGAAAACTTTTTGTCTGAATGCTGATTTTTCCTTATGGTACCTAGGAACAAGCATTCAGTCTCTAACAAATGGTGGCCCGTATGGGGACCCATTTCCCTCTGGGGGTGGTCTCTGGTTCTCTCTTGTGAGGAGGCATGTTCTGCTGCCTCGCTGAGGCAGCCTCAGGAGTAAGGAATCAGAACCCACCTGGTGTGAGGCATAAACATGGACTCTCAGCAATGCAGGGAAAAGGCTTGTAGCACTGCGGTGACCAGGCAACTTTGTGCACAGACCAAGGTAGCAAACATGACAAGGGGGTGACAAAGTACTTCCTTGGTGGTCAAAAATCTGGAGGTTGCGTGAGTGTGGGAGTGCTTTTGTGGCAAAGTTGCTGATGGGCAGCACCTTTTCTGAAGAAAGTAAAATTGCCTTGCTGAGAAAACTTTTTGCCTGAATGCTAATTTTTTCTTGCGGTACCTAGGAACAAGCATTCTGTCTCTAACAACAAGGAAGGAAGGGAAAAACATAAAGCTATAGACACAGAGAAACAAATGAACCCAGCTGCATCTCAGAGGGCTAACATAACTGCTGTAATTCCCAAAGACAGCTGTGCCCACAACCCCATCCCACTAACTCTTCTGCAACAAGACCTTGGTATACTTCCATCAAAAGGTGGCATTGAGGGAATGTGTTCTCTTTCCGGGTCCACAAGGGGGCATAGTTTTAAGAGCAAGAACTTCCCAGTGCCATTCCCCTCTCCCATCTCTCTCCATCTGGGAGATTTAATGGTTTCTGTTTTAATTTGTGCAGGTGCCGGAAAGGGTCAAAAGTCAATCACTCCAGCAGAAGTTTAAAGGAACTATTTCATTGGCCAGGGGTTTTGGAGAAGGTGGGAATTCCTCCCAGGTTAAAAATCCCCTTCTTCCACACCGCTTTGGGACTCCATGTTGGGACACCCTTCCACGAACACTCCCTTAGTGGAAGCTGTCTTTCTCTCTCCTGGATTTCCCCTCTGGGGTCCCCTTCCACACACTCTCTCTCTCGTGGAAGCTTTCTCACTTCCTCTCCTTTTTCTCTTTCTCTACCTAAATAAATCACTTTCTGCAAACATTGTTTTGGGGTCTGGTATTCACTTTAGGAGTGCACTGCACTGTAGTCTCTTCTCCCATCCTTGGGTGAGTGATAGACTGAGAACCTGAAGAAACATCCTCTCAGGGGAACTGAGGGATCCCCTGAACCCCAACATGACAGCATCTCTTTCTTTTTTCCCTCAATTTGAGGAACTCCCTGTGTGCCTGCTTGGTTGAATGGAATATGGTGGAAGTGATTTGGGGCCAGCCTCAGGAACATGCCTTCACTGGCCCAGCAGGCTTCACTCCCTCTCTTGAAGCCTTGAGCTTCTGCTTCTGTATAAGAAGTCCAGGCTCCTCTGCTGGAAAGGGAGCCATGGAGGGGGTGCTGAGGCCCCAAAGTGTGATGAAGCCATCTCAGATATCCATGCAGGCTGAGTTCTTGCCTGACTTCACACTATCTGCTGTACCCACATGAGACGCCCCAAACAAGAACCACCCAGCTGAGCACAGTCAAGCACAAAACTGAGGATAAGGAAATGTTTTCACTCCTCTAAGTGTTGGCTTGTATGTTATAAGGCAACAGACGATCAGAACAGTAACCACATAGAAGGGGAAAAAATGTATTAAAGTAACATTTGAGGATAACCTCAGTCTAGAGAGAAAAGTATCTTTTTGCTGGGCATAAATCTTGAACATCACTCAGTATGGCTATTTCTGAAACGATTTTGTGTGTGCACTATGATTGTGTAAATGAGTAATTATAGAGATGCTGAAGGAAAAGGAGAAACAAACGTGGAATTGTGGAAGGTGAGTCAGGACTTGTCAGCATTAGGCTAATCTGAGAACGGTTAGGGTGATCTCACAGCCAGAATACCTCTATCAATATGAATGCTACGCACAAAACTTGAAAATGTTTGTGTGCGGTATTCATACTGATAGAGGTATCCTGGCTGTGTCCATGGAAAGGGCTCTGAAACAGTGACACCCATCAACAGTGAGCACACTAGTGGCCAGACATGGTCCTAAATCCCATTCTTCACTAAGAAAGCAGAGTTCTTTGGAGAAGCAATTGAGTCCAGAACCAAAGGAAGAAAGGGAAACCTAAAATGTCTTGTTTCTGCCACAAAATTAACAAATGCTCAAAATACGATAGAAACATATGAAAAGGAAGGGGCTCCCACTGGCCAAACCAAAGGCAATTTCAGCATCAAGATGAATTGTAAGACCAATGGGCTAGAATGCATTACATTTGTTAAAAAGAGAGGGAGACCATGTGTCCATATTAATTTTAGGAAGGAACAGAAGAGAAGGAAATGTCTTCCACTGTAAGTAGAATATCAACTAATCAATGTGGAAGGAATGATAAGAGTTAGAAAAATAATAAATTTTGCAACCAATACAGTAATAAATGATTCATGCAAGAATCATCAACAGAAGCTAATACCAGTGAGTCAAAGTATATTAGGAAACAGTTTGTCTCCACAGTTTAAAGTATCCCTCACAGATGACTTAACAACTACTAGGGGAAAAATTATGTTGACAGTGGAGGACTCTGCAACAGCACTGTAACCAAGTGGTCAAACTCACATCTCTAGCCATGGGACAAAGTGACTTTGCCTCCTGATATGGTACCCGGAGAAGAACACAACATCAGTTGTTTCATGTCCTTGCCAAAAATGCAACTATAAGTCAAATCATAAGGAAACCATAAGACAATCCCAAATGGAGGGGCACTGTACCAAACAAGGAGGCTGTACTCTTCAAAAATGTCATAAAACACAAAAGACGCACAATATTCATAGCAGCATTATTCACAACAGCCGAAAGGCGGAAGCAACCCAAGTGTCCATTGACAGACACATGGATAAAATCCGGTATACACTCACAATGCTGTATTTTTCAGCCTTAAAAAGGAAAGAAACTCTGACATATGCCATAACACGGACGAACCCTGAGGATATTATATGAGTAAAATAAGCCGATTGCAAAAGATTGTATGATTCCATTTTAATGAGGTACCTAGAGTTGTCAAAGTCCTAGAGACAGAAAGTAGAATGGTGGTTGCCAGAGGCTGGACAGAGGAGAAATGGGAAGTTAGTGTCTGATAGGTACAGTGGTTCAGTTTGGGAAGATGAGAAAGTTCTGGAAATGGAAGGAGGTGATGGTTTCTTGGTTGCTTGGCAATGTGAACAGACATGACTAACACTGCTGGAGTGTACATGGTTAAGATGGTGAATGTTAAATTATGTGTTTTTACCACCACTAAAGAAAATTCTTCAACAAGTCAAAAGGAAGCTTGAAAAGATTAATAGACAAGACAAAAAAAGCACTGTGTAATCCTGGATTGGGGGCTGGGGGTGGGGATGCTAGGACATTATTAGGACAGTGGGCAAGATTGGGTTATGAACTGCATTTTTGATAATAGTATTATATCACTGTTTCATTTCCTGAATTTCATAACTTTATCGTGCCGTGCTGGAAAATGTAGCATTTTTAGGAGTTGGCACTGAACTTTTAGAGCTTAAAGGTGATGATGTCTGTGACTTACTTTTGTATGTTCTAGCAAATAATAGTGTGTATACATATATTCACAGAACACAAACATGGCAAAAATGGTAACAACTGGTGAAGCTAAATGAATAGTAATACATGCCTTGTTTGCTGTATTTTTCTTGCAAATTTTCTGTAGGTTTGGAATTTTTTCAAATAAAAAGTTGAAGCAAAAAAATCAAAAAAGAAAGGAGGAAAAACGGGAGGAGGGAGAGAGGGTGGAAAATAGGGCACCTCCAGGAAGCACCTCCTCTGAGCTGTTCTGGGTGGGAGCACCTCCTCTGCTTTGTGCTGGGGTGGGAGCACCTCCTCTGTGCTGTGCTGGGTGGGAGCACCTCCTCTGTGCTGTGCTGGATGGGAGCACCTCCTCTGTGCTGTGCTGGGTGGGAGCA